>PVIC010001470.1:29776-85753 GCA_004025085.1 Thryonomys swinderianus | reverse complement strand
TAGAGCAAGAAGATATAAACTTTGCTCTTCCAGTTTCACTCAGACATCCCCTAAACCACCCCAAATAAAACAACTTATATAATTGATAGGGGCAGTTAAGTTTTTCTTAGTGTTTTTGAGAGTAGTTAAAGACTAAATCCTCTTAAACTAAAGTACTCCAAAAAACCATTAGAATTTCCACTCTCTTTCTATATGATCAAGTGCTATAGTTACTGTTATATTCATTTTAGTTCTCAGACTTTAATAGAACCTGGTAGATTTTAAGCTCCCTGATAAACGTTATGGTTTAGAATTGTAGAGCTTACCATAAGGTGAGGAAGTGTTACCTCGCAGTGCATTTCACTTACAGTTGCTCCACTTCCCTATGCACTCAGTTGTACCTCTATGGTTATTATCGTTTCCTTTTACTTGAAAAGCATTCTAATCTTGCATAATAAATGATATAGTCACCCTGTGCAAGTGACAAGGGCTATCTGATTTTGTGATCCAGAGATGACTGGAGCACCTACCTAGGGACACATACATGCTCCCCCTCACCTTGGCGGGACAGGCCAGTTGGTGTCCGTTGTAGATCCTGGCTCCACTTACCAAAGTGTGCACTTAGTAGAGAGGCAGATGATCAGTTCTAAGCACCCTCCCAGTGGAGATTTTCCTATATATCAGAGATGTGGACCTTCCGGCTAAACAGCGACCTAACTTCAGCCGGCAGTCATCCCATTTCATGAGTGGTACTTTACGTTAGGAAGTTTTTCAGCAGGATGAGCTGTGTGCACTCTACCTGCTGGAGGGGCAGAGGGTGACTTTTTTCTTTTCACCTTAAAACACTGACAATATTATGGTGGGAGACCAGAGGATAGAAAGACACTGTTGGATTGCAGGGTCAAGAGAAATGATTTGCTTCTTATCTTTCACTTGCTCTCTCCTGGGACAGAGAGGGGAGAAGCTTGGTTCTCCCCCCATAGGCATCAGTGGTGTGTTTGGTTGTCCCTTCCATTCACTGTTAATGTTAAATTGTCAAAGGACAGGGCTGTGTTTGCTGTGAGTCATCTTTCTGTTGACAAAATACCAGAGAAACTCAACATAGAAGGTGGCAGGATTGTTTTGGCTCACAGAGTCAGAAGTTTCAGTCTGTAATTGCTTGGCCCCATTGTTTGGGGTGTGTGGAGGTATAGTATGATCTGGTGCTTGGAGTGTGGCAGAGGCAGCTGTTCCCTGCAGGGTGGCCAGGAGGAAAGAAAGAATAAGGGGAGGGGTGGGGCCCAATGTCCTCTCTAATGGTAAATGCCCAACAATTTAATTGACTTCTGCTCTGTTCCACCTCCTAAATGCTCCATCACCTCCCAGTACCACCCACACTGGGATCAAGCCTTCAATACATTGACCTTTGGGGAACATTCTAGATTTAAACTACAGCAAAAGCATCCAGCTTCTCCACTTCCTATGGCCTTGAACTTAAAACTCTAGAGCCATTTGATGAATTTCAGAATACTTTTCTCTTTCCTGGAATGACTCCAGAAATTCGTATAGAGTCTTATCTTCTAAAACCTCACACTTCTCCTTGATACACACAGGTGTTGTTCTCTTGTCCTTTAGTTTGCGCTCTGACTTGCTACGTTGACATAATGTCCTCCAGTTCCATCCGTGTTCACAAGGGACAGAATTTCCTTGTCTTTTAAGGTGGAATTGGTTTCCATTCAGTAAGTCTTTTCTGAGTGTCCCTTTTGAGTAAAGTTTGGGGTGACTTGGTGAACAGTATAGAAACATTTCTTTTAGCCATAAAGGGCTTTTGAAAACAACTAGACAAGAAAACTAGGAGATACACTGTTAGGATGAAGAAATGGTTTGGAAGAAGTGGAAAGAAAGGGGGAGGGGAAGAATAGGATGATAATAATCAAAATATCTTATATGCATGTATTCATGCAAACTACTTCTGGCTTCACTTCCTTCCAAGTTCATGGGTGATCCTGAGAAAGTCCGGAGAGCTGAAACTTTGGACTTAAATAAAAAAGTGCAAGTGGACTGGGGATGTAGCTCCGTAGCAGAGCATTTTGTAACATGTATGAGGGCCCATTTCAATGTCCAGCACTACAAGAAGAAGATCTTCTTTTTATTTTACAATTTTTAGAGAAAATAATCACAGCAATTTAATTACAAAACCAAGCATTATACCACTCACCCTTATCAAACCTATTCTTTTAATCTTAAACCCTTCACCTTTCTTAGTCACTTTAGTAAGGCAACACCTACACTAAAGTATTTTGATTTTTGTACATGATTTTCCAAATGTGGGCGCAGAGGGTCTCCCACATGCACAGACTCAGAGGAATGTATTCCCTGACCTCCCCTGAACTTGTGTCCTTCCTGCCCCCAGGAGTGCAGAGCCCACTTGAGATGCTTTTCAGCCTTTGGCCATTTGGTTCCTCTAGACTTTCTGTCCCTGGCTGAGATTGTGCGGCAGCATACACGCCTCTGTCTAACTCGCCTGGAGAAAAGCAAAGATAAGGAAGGCTTTCATCCATTTGCTCAGATTCTTTGAGAGGACTGTAGACAGCACTGTTTGGGAACCTACTTCTGCTATCATTGTCAAGGGTGTCAGCTGTCCAGAGCATGGGAGAAAATAACACTGAGATTAGCTAAATGCACATGGCCACTGTGAACCCTTCTCAGGGCAGGGACACGGTGAGAGGGGGCAGAACCAGCTGCTGCAGGTGTCGTCTGGAAAGTATACTCCTGTTGCGGGTTGTACACTACAGAGCTGGAAGGATGCAGCTGACTTGCCTCAGGTTATGCTCAGAGACTTACAGTCCTTCTCCTTCTTTCCCACAACAGCCACGAATCTTATGCTTAATTTCAATGAGCAAATAAAAGGGGAAATTTTCTTTTGCAGAGACCCAGTGAGATTTCATCCAGAGCAGAAATGTACTAATCTGTTCACAATGGCTGCATCTCTATGACCTAGACACTCCCTTGGAGGCCCCACCTTCAACCACTGCTGCCTGAGGAGTTAAATCGCCAACAAATCAGCTCTTGGGGGGCATAATGAAACACCACAGCAAAAGTAAGCTCTTATATAATGCACAAATTGAAGAGAAAAATTTATTTGGGTTGAAAAAGAACCTTGAACAACAGAATGAAAGATGTCAAGTGTGAATAGTTGGCCTGGAAGATGTTCAGATCCTTTGGAAGTAGCTTGGAGATGTATATATTGGGGCGCAATGCAGACCATCATAATTGGGGAATTTGGCTTATTTCATTGGTTTCTTTAAGAAGCTGAACAAGTTTTCTTTCTACAAAATCTTTTACGAAACCCCAAACAGGGGACACAGAAGCAGAGCTGCTCTATAGTGCTGTGGCAGCCCCAGATGTTTTAGCCTACTCTGCTCTTCATGCTCCTGGGCTTTCTCAGAAGCTTTAGAACTGCCCAGAAGACTTTTGGGAAATGCTGTTACAGGATGCAGGTAAGGATAGGGTGACCTAAAGGCTTTGCCTTGGCAAAATTAACTGTTGAATTAGTCAGAGAGCTTCAGAGCAAGTTGAGGAATTCCAGTGGGCAAAGACGGATATCATAGAGTGTTAGACCGTGGACTTGAGCTGTTACAAACTTCCAAAGCGAGCTGGGAGTAGAGGCAAACAGAGCCATCCCAGGTGCCTGGAGCAGCTTTATTAGTGGGATAAACAAGAACAGAGATACGCTAGAGGTTGAACTTTATTACAGTGGAATGGTAGAGCATGATCTTTTATTTAGATGTCTCTTGCCTCTTTCTTTTCACTTTCTAAAAATGACATGCAAGTTTCTATATTACCTTACAATTTATAAGGCCCACACTGGTTCACGGTCTTTTGCTCTGGAGGATTTGTATATACTGACTTTACATGACACTGTATCATTTATACTTAACATGAAATTTAATTCATTCTACTTCTAAATAATTATATTTCTTTATATAACACATTGAATGATTTTTTCAATGCCTGTAGAAAATTCAGACTTGTGTTTCTGCTGCACTATTCTTTCTCTTTTAACAACAAAAGCTTTTTGTTATGGGAACTTTTGAATATATACAAAAGGTGGGGAAGTAGTATATTGGACAGTCAGCACTCATTGGATACCTTTACAATTTACTCATGGCCAATTGATTTCATTTATATTCTTATTTCTGGGCCTCAAGAGTATTTTGTGGCACATTTTGGACTTACATTTTACCCATGAATACCATTAATTATTGTTATTCATGGTAGTTAGGTGCTGAGCTAGAGAATATTGATCACTGGGCCAGGGATTTAGCTCAGTGGTTCCGGCACCTGCCTCGCAAGTGCAAGGTCCCTTGTTTGATCCCTGGTAACCACATATCACAGTGCCAGGCATGGTGGCTCACACCTGTAATCCCAGCACTCAGGAGGCAGAGGGAGAGGCAGAGGCAGAGGCAGAAGGATTGCTGAGTTCGAGGCTTGCCTGGGCTATATAGTGAGCTCAGGGTCAGCCTGAACTACAAAGTGAGACCCTGACTCAAAAAAAAAAAATACTGATCATTGATTCTGGAGAAAATGCAGGGTTAATTTCCTGAAAGCCTCTGCCCTCGACACTTTTGTCAGCTGATTGGCCCCCTGTTTAATTTATATTGTTGTCTCACTAACACTGAATTCGCAGCCAACAACACTATTTACTAATGTCTGCAGGAAGCTCATCTAACATATGTAATTTCTCTGTAAGACACATCACAGCCTTCTTGTGCTAAAAACAGTAGGCAGCTTTTCAGCACTTCTTAGGAACCAATTTGAAGAGAAAAAAAAATCAATAAGAAAAACAGTACAAAGATTGAAGAGTATACAGCAGTATATTCATGTGCAAAGTTTTGTCCCAATCCCATCCACCATTGGAAGGTGGTGGAACCTTCAGAGATAGGGTCTAGAGCAAGGAAACAGGTCATAGTGAGCACAACCTTGAAGAGAGCATTAAGGCGCTGGCTGCTCTTCGGCCTCTCTCTTTACTCCTTGACCACCGTGGAATAAGGACATTTCCTTCACCACGCATGCTGGCAATGACTTTCCATGTTCCACAGGGCCAAACAACCATGGACTGAGATCTCTGAAACAGTAGCCCAAATAAACCTTTCCTGTTTTTTAATTGATTCGGGAATTTCCATAGTGACAAAAAACTAATACATCACCATAGCATGGAAGAAAAGTAATCATAATTATTAAAATCATTAAAAATCTAGCCTGTGTTATAATTTCTTGTTTCAATTTTTTCATGAAGTTTGTCCGTTCAAATTGCCCTTTAAAGCCTTTCTCCAGGCTTTGAAAATTGTCAGTTGAACTCAACTTCCCATCAGCCCAGCAATATTTTAGCACCCTGCACAGATGGGCTCGCTGACACCTTAATTCAGGGACCTTGGATGGAACTCTCTGAGAGAAGTTTTTTCAGTTTATTGCTCAGGTGGGGGCTGCTTTGCATGTTTTAAAACTATGGTGGATTCTGTCTAACTTCTTGCATCTGTACTGTATTTAGGAGAAATTCCTCTGAGTTGTTTTCATGTGGAATACCCTTCCCTACTTTGTAAAGCTAATGCATATTTTTTGTTAATTTTTCTGTGTGAGGGAATGGCAGTTCCATGAGCCTTTGGGAGGAGAAGGGGATTAAAAACATGTGCTTAACCAGCCATCCTAAACTAAAACGATTTAGTCTTAAAAGAAAGATAGTACGCTTCACTTTACAACCAGTTAAGTAAGCTTCTAAATTAAAAACAGACCAAAGAAGCATCCACAATTTAGAGAACAACTTTGCCTCCACATTTCTAGATGCAGTGGAGAGTTTATTAATCACAATTTTTTAAATGTAGATTTGTTGAACAGTGCCAGGCAAGGTGGCTCACGCCTGTAATCCCAGCACTCGGGAGGCAGAGACAGGCAGATTGCTGAGTTCCAGGCTTGCCTGGACTACATAGTGAGCTCAGAGCCAGCCTGAACTACAAAGCGAGACCCTGTCTCAAAAAAAAATGTAGATTTGTTGAACATCTATCATGTGTCAGGCTATATATTAAATGCTACAGGTATAAAAAGGAATGCACATCATCCCTGTCCTAATAATTCTCATAGCCAATATTACTAGAGAGTCTTATATAAAACTTGAATAGAAGAATGCGATCTGTGACAGGCCAGTGTTGGAAGCTAAGAAGGCGGAACAGGGGGTGCTGGTGCAGAAAAAGGTGACTCATTCTACCTGGAGTTCCCATATTTGGAAAGCTTCATGGAAAAGATGGTTTGCAGTGTGAATAAGTGGACAGTCGGAAGAAAATACAGGATGTACTTGGCAAATAATAGGTAATTGGGTGCTTCTAGACAATAAAGACCTGAGACTGAAAAGAAAACTGGTGAATATTATGAAAGTCTTTAATGTCAAGATTTGGAGCTTTATCTTTCAGGCAGTATAAATCCATAGATATTCCTACAAATAGTGTTGTGGGATGGTTACAAGTTTAATGCAGTAAGAAATGCTGCCAAATGAATCATTCTTTATGGATTAAGAAAGGATGATAGTAAAGACTAGATTCAAACTAATTCCAAATCTAACAAAGTTTAAATGTGTCCCAGATATGAGAATAACAGTATATAAAATATAGAAAATCCCCCTTTTTATTATTAAGATAAAAAGGGGGCACAAATAATTTTCACTGAGGTTCAATCTTAATCCTTAACTTCTTATCTGGTGCTTTTATGGAGTAAGAAGATAGGCTTCCCAAGTTCACATTTTGAATATTAAGGGTATTCCTGACTATGCAAGTAACCAGACTACAGACCTCTTAGTAGTGCTATCCTTTCTGTTCTGATTCAAGATCTCAGTTTTCCTCTTGGTCAGTGAAGCAAGAACTTCTGACATATGTAGTATTGTTTTCCTTTCTTCAATTACGAGAAAGGGAATATGGTTCCCTGATCTACTTTTGTCTTGATTCAGGCATCTTATTTAAACTTTTAAAATTTTAATTTTTATTCTATAAGAAAGGATGCTTCCATTTTGAATTATATAAATGGTGCCCCATACTCCAAAGTATTATAGCACCCCAGATTCTATTATTAATGTTGTCATTAAGAATTATTAAGAATTTCAGGCATATGCACAGTAATTTGTAGGTACAGAATGTTAGTTTTCTTCGACCATAAAAAATAATGAGATAATTAATTTACAAAATGAAGAGATTTATTTTTTCACAGTTTTAGAGGTTCAGTGCAGGATTGGTCGGTTCCATCCTTTTATCCCTGTGGCAGCATATTGGGATGAGAGTAGGTGATAAGACAAAGATACAATGTCTTGCTGGAAGACAAGAAATGAAGAAGGTGCTGGAATCTCTCTCTCTCTTTTTTTTTTTTTTTTTTTTTTTGCAGTTCTGGGGATTGAACTTGGGCCCTTGTGCATCCAAGGTTGGTGCAGTACCACTTGAGCTAAATCCCCAGCCCCTGGAATCTCATTTTTTGAAAGACACATCTTCTTTGATTTGACTTAACCACTACGTCTTACCTCTTAGATGGTTTGCCACCATTCAAAAGTGTCTAAGTGGATCAAACCTTTAACACTTATGACTCTGTGGGGAATCCATATCCAAACTATAGCACCAGGCTTTCGGACAAAAATCTAGAATGAGCATTAGACCAATTTAGAACTTTTGAGTCTTCAGAGTGATGGAGAACATACAGAGGAAAACTTTCAGAGGCCTAGGATGTTCCCTTCCAACTAACAGACTTCACAACGTGTATGTCTATATTTACACTATCTTCAGACACACTCTAGTCTTCACTGGCCTCACTAATGAATCAAAGTACACATCCTAAGGCCCACCTGATCTGCACTTAATAGCAAGTTATTGTAAGGTTTTGCAGATCTCAGAGGCATCTTGTCTACCTCCATCTTTAGGTTTTCTAACTGTTGACATTTACTAAGGTTTTAGGATCATAGATGGTAGAGTTTGAAGAGAGATGGTTAATAGTGATTGACTCATCAGAGTGCATAGCCCTGGATAGTCCAGGTGGGCAGAGTGTAGAAAGAAAGAAGAAAGCTCTCAAAGCAGAACTGGTTATAGTCTAGAGGAATCCATATGGAGACAATTTCAGTCCTAAGTTTTCTTCAGTTGTCTGTAAAGAATTGTATACATGAGACATTCTAGAAAGATAATCTCCAAATTCCTGAGACAATAGCAAGAGACAGGGTTTATGCTAATCCTAGGAGACATATCTGTATACGACCTGACAAGGATGAGATCTGGAATGTTTTGATGCAAAAGAAGGATGTTGGCGGAGTCTCAGCATATGACACGGGGGTTAGAAAGGACAGCTGCTCACACTTCTGGCCAGAACCTCATCCAATAGGGTTGCTGAACACTGCCATTTTTGGTCTACAGTTGCATCAGAATCCCTGAAGATTCTGAGGCCTATCACTGAGAGGCAACATCATCCTTTGACTCAAGAAGTTATTTTGCAGGCAGGAGGAAGCCATTTTGTATTGCTCTATATGTCACATTCCTTTTATTCAGGAAAGAAAACTGTATGTTCTTTGGAGTATTGAGATTTGGCAAGGCAGTTTTGAATTGTGCTCTGCTCAACTATAAAGTCACCCACAACTCTTCTATAATTATATATGATTAGTACCCGTGGCTCACAATGATTGAGGTGATTCAGACTTAGCATAGGTGGCGTTTGTCAATTTAGAGTCGATGCCATCTCAGCTTGCCTAATACTGCCCTGCTTTTACCACTGAAAGTCCCGCCTTCTCAGAAACTTCTCAGTTCCAGGAAAACTAGAACAGTTGATCTCTCAGCTGGTAATATTCCAACAGAGGCGTTTTGTTTTCTTATGCATTTTATAGGTCAGACTTTACAGATAGTATCACTAAAACTCAGACACAGTAAGCAATACAATGTAGCTCATACAACACAAAGAATCAGGATTTGAACCTACTTCCATCTGACTTCAAAGTAACTGTCCGAACGTACTACGCATTTGCTTCGAAGTTCCCAACAGTGTGAACCCATGAATACTACTAGCATCCAGCTAATCCCAGCTCCTAACGAGGCCTCTTCCATATCACTAGTGAGAAGTTATGTTTCCATACATTTCGTATCACATGGAATATGAAAGCTAAAAGGATTCTCAGGGGGCATCTAATCAATTTTGTTCGCATCCTATCTGGACCTTGGAAAGGTAGAACATGTTCCTTGAAGTCATATAAGGAGTGAAAGGCAGAGCTAGGAACTGTTTTCAAGTCTTCTGAGTCCATGCTCAATGCTTTCTTTTCCATAAAATGATGCAAAATAACCCTCAAGCTTTTCAGTAAAGCACATTTGAAATGAGATTACTGTGGGTAGTTTGCTAGTAACTATGGACTTCTAAGAAAACTCGTTATTTTCCTACATATCTTTTTGTAACTGAAAGATAGCAGGGATTATGTAAGTGTATCCCTATCCTTTCTCAAACATTGATGATGAGCTATAAGGTTCATACTTCAAATGCAGGCAGCCTGGAATTAAACCCAGGCCCTACCTGAGAAAACTCATTGCTTCTGTGGCTGATGGGCCTGTCTTACCGCTCTAAGTGAGAAAGGTCAATGGGACTCCATCATCAGGGTGTGACAGGGACAGTCAACTTGCCAAAAAAGGGCAACTTAGACCAGCAGCATCAGCATCATATGGAAATGTGAAATCTTAAGCCTGACCATAGGCCTTATGAATCAAAATCTTCATTTTCAAGTATTCTGGGATATTTTTATGTGATCATAGTTGAGAAGCACTGACAATGAATTTGTCTGCCATTAATGGACTTGGAACAGTCGGCTCTGCCCTCCCTACTTAATTTATAAGTACTGGACACAAAATCTCACTATACCCAGTAGAGATACTAGACTGTGTTTTAGGCAGCTTACCCATGTAGAAACATGATGAAAAAGCAAAGGCAGGTGAGTGTTGTGTGATAACACAACCATCTACGTAGAATATGTTTCCCAGAATTTCAACTTGTGGAAATTCTCTTGTCACTCCCTCTGGACTGAATAGAATTTTGACACATCCTTGCAACCAAAGCCTTTCTAGCTGCTTTCTCATTTCATCTAAAATTCTATTGAACAAGAATAAAAGAAATAAAAGAACTTAGAATATCCCCTTAGAATGCTGAGGAATCAAACAGCCTAGAACTGGAAGAAACTACCTCAACTTTCTCTCCTGTTTAGGTCTAGTCCGTCTTTCCCCGTCACCATGTTTCACAAGGACATGTGTAGATGATTCATTCTGGACTTCCCCACTGGGTTTTACAGCTCTCTCTAGGACTGTTGACTTCTTGATCGTGGTTGGGTATTTTCTTTTTTTTTCTGCCAAAAGAGTAAAACTTCCTGCTTTCCTATAATCTCTTACATAAGATTTTTTTCTTCTTGATGGAATTACTAAGCTAACAAACTGCCATCATACATAAAATATCAACATACACAGCTATTTTTATGTTACAAGTATTCTTTTAGCCTATCAAGATAATCTGATCCCAGGTTTCCAGAAGGATGTGACTAGATCTCTACTTAGATGGTGATGCTTGAATGCCTCCAGACTGGGGCTGGTAATAGGGTTCTATCTACATCAGTAGCCAATTATAATACCCTGAGCTCAAGAAAAACTTAAGTCTTGTTTCCTACATTCTATTCATTGTTTCTGGGCACCTCAAGTAGTTTCCAGGTACATGCTGTGGTTCCCCTGAAAACCTTTCCAGCCCTTCCTTTCCTTGTTTGAAAGCATAATTCTAAAACCACTTCTCCCACTGACTATGATGGGCTGTACAAGACACTTGGAGAATGAATGACACTATCATGGAATGAACTCCAACTCAGACACGAAACAAGCACAGCCCTGTGAGTTGCCAGGGATTACCCTCCGTTCCGTTAGGGTGAATATTTGATTACATGTGACAATAGGGCAGAAGACAATGACTCTGTGTTTACTTTTTCCAACTTGCAAGTCCAGCATGGAAGAGAAGGCAAATACATGAGAGGATCTCTTGTGATTTAAACAGAATTTTCTGTAGCCATGCCCCAAATTTCATGCAAAGACCCTGACAAAGAATTCATTTTCTCTGATTTTATGCACACTGCAGATATTCTAGTGTCTCCTATGCTTGTAAATCTTACATTGTAGCTTAAGAGGAATGATTCATATAAGAATTCTCAGTGTCCGGGAGGGAAAAAAAAACCCCACAAATGGGGAGTATTGATGGCTGTTTTAAGCCCTGGTCAATGAAACATCACCATGTGTTGATTCTGTTCAATAACTGATATTTCTAATAGTGACCTAACTTAGGAAGAAAATGATAGATGATTCACACATTATATCCTGCTTAAGGAGTTGGGGAAGTGTGTTAGAAAGAGCCCCTCAAAACTCAGAAAATAGGCAATGATTCAGTTCTGATCCTCCTTGCTGCTGCTAGAATTACTGTTGGGGTAGATACAGCAGTCTGATTGTTCTGAAAATGGAGAGTAACAGAACTGCTTTTATTGACCAACACAGTATCTGTCCTATGGTAGTAGTCTGTTCTGCATGGAGAGCATTCTGTGCTCGCATTCCCTCAGCACTGAGGGAAGCCCAAGTCTTGTAGAACTAGATAAGAGGAGTGATCTGCACTTAGAAGAAGTGGCTGGGTAGAAGAGGAGAAGGGGAGGATAATACTTTTCTCATGCATACTGTATTCCCCTAATGAGACTCCCAATTAGAAATTCCATTTCAGGAGGACTTGTTTCTGTTTTCTTGTTTTACACACTGTTCCCTCTGCTCTGTTCTTATCAACCTCCCTGAGTTAAAATGCACAGATCTCTAAATCATGATGCATGCAACGATCCCTAGCTATACACCCAACTTCTCATTGGAAACATTCACTTGACATCTCCATTTGGTTCTTAAGCCTGTAGTCAAAGCAAACTCAGTCCTCTCTAGTCCCCTTCTTCCTCCTTGGCTTCTTATGTCAGCAGGTGCCTGTAGTTGCCCAGGATCACACATGGCTTCATTCCTTGGTCCTTCTTCTTCTTTGCTGGGAGCATCCAGCCAGGCTTCCAATACAATGGAGTATTTTCTGAATCTCTCTTCAGTCTTTTGCCTCCTTTACTTGCCTTTTATTATAGGTGCAGTCATGTGGGCTTTCAGTGACACAGTATGAATTGTGCGTGTTGCCACACAACCTTGTTACCTGTTCAGAAGGCAGCCCTCACAGCTGGCTGGGCTCAGCCTGCCCAAATGCCACAGCAGCTGCCAGCAGTGCCTGTCTGTACTCACAGTACTGCAGGGGCTCCAGACAGGTCTCCCTCAGTTCATTCTGCCCACCAGCCACAGGGCATTTTCAGTGAGATAAGGCTAAGCATCTTCTCTCTGCCTGACCCTTTCTTGGAACAATTCATTGCCATTTTGATGAGTTGACCAGGGCTCCCACACCAGCATATTCCAGATTAGGTACTTTGAACCACAGAAGTTTACTTTTTTTTTTTTTTTTTTTTTGAGATAGGGTCTCGCTTTGTAGTTCAGGCTGGCCCTGAACTTTTTATGTAGCCCAGGCAAGCCTCAGACTCAGCAATCCTCTTGCCTCTGCCTCCTGAGTGCTGGGATTACAGGTGTGAGCCACCATGCCCTGCATTGTAGAGTGTGGTACTGATTGCTGGTGCGCATGAGTCACCCAGTATCATATCATATCATCATATGTGGTTACTGGGATCGAGCCAGGGACCTTGTGCTTGCTAGGCAAGCAGCAGAACCACTGAGCTAAATCTCCGGCCCAGAAGTTTACTTTCTAATCTCTTCTTCTTATAAAGAGCCCAATCACATCAGGTTAGGCTGCACACTAGTTATCTCATCCTCTGTAAGGATCCTATTTCTAAATACATGCATATTCTGACATACTGAACTATTATGGTTTCAAGATATTAATTTTAGGGAATAGGGCTCAGCCTATAATATCCTTGATATAAAATCCAACCTCCTTCATAGGCCTTTCAAGATGAGGCTCCTCCCTAGGTCTGGTTCTTAGCTCTTCCATCTGGATCTTTCTGTCCAGTTCCTTTGGGCCCATCACACCCCCAGCTAACTCATCTGCTGCCTCGCCTTTCAAGTGCAGTCACCTCTGCTCGGACTACTGCTCCTTTTCCTGGTCTCCTGTTTCCCTGAGAAACGGCTCTTCATCATTCATATTCATCGTCAGTGGACCACTTACCTTGACAAGGCTCTTGTGTGCAAAAGTATGTTGGGTGGAAGGAGCCTCCCCTTGGGGCTCCTGTTGAAGCCTCATGTTCTCACAAATCATATCACCAACCTCCACCAGGCATGAGCACTGTGCCTTCGAGGAAGGCCCTTGAACACCGTTAAGTCTCTGTGACTCACAAAAACACATCTTGAAATACGTCCTCAGGAATGGGAGGCCCGTGGGAATGTGGAGCCACCAGTTCTGACTCCAGTGCTTCTGAGGTTGCCTGGCATCAGCCATCCCCTAATCTCCACGAGCTTAAAGGCTACTGGGAACTCGATTATAATGTGGTATTTACATTCTTATAAACCCAAATTACAGCTTGGAAAGCATCCATCAGATTCATTTCTGGATAAGACAAGAAGATAAAAATCTTGCATTATGAATATACATGTCTGAAACATTATAATAAATATCAGTCACATTTGTATCAAATATTAGGCTATTTACTCCAAATATGGTAGTGCTGTGATTATGTGATAAACATGAAACAGGCAAAATGCTTGTTTACATTTTGTCTCCAATTTTCCAATAGCAGTGTTTAAATTTAGTGATTTTATATTTTCTCTCATTCAGCTGGCTGTCATTCTCTCGGAAAATCATCTTATAAATAACCAACATACAAGAATGCTTCAAATAACAACTTATTCCCTTTCTCTTGCTACCTTTTTCTTTTAAAATTCTATTAAGACTGTCATCCTCCTCTCCTGTCTCGGACTGATTGATCTAAGAGAGACAAAATGTTGGGTGTTGGGTGTTGTTTAGAGTTAAATAATATTTATGGTATTTAATTTTATCACTAAAATCAAAAGCTGTAGTTGTCAATAAAAAGAGGATCTTTTTTTTTTACAGCCCCGTGTTTTAAGCTCAGCAGTTTAAGTTTTTAAAGTTCATCAGTGTTTGAGTGTTCAAGGCAAACTTTTTGCTAAAGTTAAGAAACTAAGTGTGTGACACTATGGTTATATAGTACAAAAAATTTCAGTAGCAGTAGATGAATGTCAAAGTACCTAATCCTGATTCTAGCTCATTAGAACAGAGATTTGGGGGTCCCACTTACCCCAGACCCACCTTGAAGGACGTTCTTTATTTCTATTTTCTAAGTAAATTATATTTGCTTTTAAAGTTGAAATATAAAAGCCAGAAAAGCCAAGTATTCAATTCCTAGAATATTTAAGGGAGATCATGCAGTATAATTTAATCATGTATTGTTCTTTGTTTACTAATGTGCTCTTTTATCATTTTATCTTTTGAATTAGTTTATCCAGTATATGTCACACATATGGTCACTGTATAACATGCACATAGAACTGAAAGTGTTCTGTCCCTCCTTCCAGTATCACTCGTCAAGTTGACACACCTAAAAATGTCTTGATGTTTTTAATAGTTTTTTCAAAAAGTAATTTTAGATTTTCATAAAAGTTGTAAAGATAGTTTATAGAGCATTCCCACGTGGCTTTCCTACTCTCCTTTGCTGCTCATGCCTTACATTATTGTGGTACATTTTTCAAAACTGAGACCCTAACATAGGAACATTACCATTAGCTAAACTCCAGACTTAATTTGGATTTCATCAGTTTTTCCACTAATATTCTTTTTCTGTCCCAGGATCCAGTCCAAGGTACTTGCTTTCCATGCCCTCTTAGGCTCCTTGTATTCAAAATGGTTTCTCAGTTCTTGCTTTCACAATAGTCATGGGGAGTCTAGCCTTGATATTTGTTTTTAATAACACATTAATATTCTTTCATGTATGTGTATTAAAAATGCTAAATATCCCAATACAGACTTTCAGTACAAATATGCCTTGTGCAATACTCATGTTTTATCATTTTTCATTTGTAGATGTAATTTGAAATCAACAGATTACTTTTTTAGAAGTTTGATAGTATTTCATAATTTAGAAATTGACATAACTTAGGAACTTGGAGAATTCTGCAATTTAGAAATGACAGGTATTTCTTTATTTTCCTATATTGAAATTCCAAATTCTGCTGTAATGAATGAACATCCTTGATTAAAATCTTTGGGCATGTAATTGATAATTTTCTAAGAATAAAACATTAGAAGCTGTTAGTATACAATATTAGAAGCTAATGAGTGAGAATTTTTCCCTTAAAGAAATTGTCCACAGGCCAGAGATGTAGCTCAGTGATTCCAGTGCCTGCCTAGCAAGTGCAAAATCCTTGGTTCAGTCCCCAGTAACCACATGCAACAATATTGTGTGTGGTGACTCATGCCCACCAGCGATCAGTACCACATATCACAGTGCTGAGTTTGGTGGCTCACGCCTGTAATCCCAGCATTTGGGAGGCAGAGGCAGGAGGATTGCTGAGTTTGAGGCTCACCTGGGCTACATAGTGAGCTGAGGGCCAGGCTGAACTACTGAATTACAAAGCAAGACCCTGTTTCCAAAAATAAAAAAAATATAAAGAAAAGGAAAGAAAAGAAATTATCCATATGGCTCAATAATCCTCAAAATATTTATTCATATTTACAGTGCTCACTCTCACGTGTATGGTTTCGTGCTGCCTGCTCACTGATTTCTCCAACATGAGATGTTGCTTTTCATCTCTGACTACTTGTAGATGACAGATGGCTGACTATAAGTAAGGCCTCAATTTCTTTCATGTTTTATGAAATTTGGCTTTGTGTTTGTTCTCTTCTTAAGTGTATTGCTTATGACCAATGCCATATTAAGGTGGGAAGAAGGAAGGAATAAGACATCTTTTCTTAATTCATCTATGAAAGCATTTTCTACTTTAAGGTTAGTAACTGCTTAACCCAGTATATCAACGTGGCCACTCTTAAGATACAGCTGTTTTATTTTGTCTGTGGTTTCTATAACAGGAAGATTTACATTTTTTTGCATGCAATCAACAATTATGTTTCACACTGTAATTTCTGTTGTTATTATTATTATAGTCATGTAGCCTTTTCCTATACTAGATTGCTATAGCTATTCATCCTTAATTCTAAAAGGGATATTTCATGTCCCTTTTGGTCTTTAAATATTTAACTCATTGTGCTCTGTTTTACTTCAAGATAGGGTTCTTTGTTCTTCTGAATGTTTAAGCAGCTGCCTCAGTATTACTTAATAGACAGCCCAGCTTTTGCCCCATTTATTTGAGAGTCCTTTTAAAATTTCACACCTAAGAACTGAAGGCAGACCACCTGTCAGGGATCTTGGAGAGCTTTCTAGCAAAAATAAAGAGGAGCAAACAGTAGCTTTAACATTTTTCTAGTTTTGTCACTGTGACCATCCCCAATTAAATTGTCAGTTTGTGTTGAATGACATAATCTTAGCTGAATATAGTGACATATTTCTGCTTCCTCTCTATTCAGTTTACTCTCTCCTGTCCTGTGCCTCTCCCTGGAAGTAGAACTGCCTAAACTGCGCCAGGAGGCAGCTCAGGACTTCACCCAACAACTGCCTGCATAACAGCACATGCCTTTTAAAGCTTACTCCATTGAAAACCTCCCAAACTTTATAGTAGACCTACTGGGCATTTTTGTACATTTTTCTATAGATAAGCTTTATTCTCAAAATCAAGAGAGCCACAGGTTCCCAAGTATTTAACGGTTTGTTGGCTTAGTTGGAAATTTATTAAGTTACCAGACAGTTAAAATTTACTTCTCTGATAACAAATGCCTAAAAGTTGTTGGGAATGTAGCTCAGTGGTGTCACGGTTGCCCGGCAAACACAAGGTCCTGAGTTCCATCCCCTGTAGTGAAAACCAAACCAAAACAAGCAATAGAATACCTAAAATTCATGCAGTGGGCTGATAATTTTAAATGTCGCCGTATTTTAAGGGTAGATGCAGTTATTGTTCTTGTTTTAGAGGTGAAAAACAAAAGCACAGAGAGGTTAAGCAATATCCTGACTTTGCAAAGATCTAAAGCCAGAATTCTAGCTCCATCAGAGCCTTGGCTAACAGGCATAACTTTGTATGAACCTGAAGGTTGACACAGACCAGTGGCATGAATGAAGGGTTCTTTGTATGGTCTCTGATTCCTGGACTGAAAGATTTTACTGCCCGTTGTTAACAGTTTCCTGACTTTTGTGATTTATTTAGCTCCTGAGGTATAAATTTTTTTAGTTTGTAAAACGAAATCAACAAGGACTCCAGGTTTTGAGTTGGGATGGGGCCTTCACAAATTGCACTGTTAAGCTCTTTCTCCAATTGTGCAGATAATAATGTTGATAGAGTTTTATTGGACTCTAAAGATTTACACTGTTGTGATTCCTTGTGGACTCCCCTGTCTCCCAGGAACAATGGCAGCTGAACCAAGGCCAATGTCTGGGCATGTCTGTTTCTCCATATCTCTTCATGTTCTTTTCTGTCAGCTCACACAGAGAGGTTTGGTGTAACTCATTACCTTTGCAATTATTAACTTTCATAAGCTACCAATTATTGTAGGATAATCATTTCTTACTCAAAGTGCTCTGGAGATATTTTCTGTCTGCTTCCCTCTTAAGGATTGGGAACTGAAGTTTGTGGAAATCACTTATGTGTGTAAGGGCACACACACAGCTGCTTAGTGGCAGGGTCTGATGGAATGCTCAGATCTCCTGACTTCCAGACTTTGCTTTTGGTCTAACAGCTTGCTGCCTTCAGTTGTATAACAGATCCTGCTTTTTGATGATTTTTTTTTCAAGCACTTGAAGGCTAAGTTAGGTTTCTTGTAATCAAATCCAGCTTGCAAGTGCTCTTCTTTGTCCCATGCAACAAAGTGGCCATGAAAGAGTTTATGATTGAGGTTGTGTATTTGACATCAACCTTCTCATCTTTTTTCAGTGTAAAGATGTTCAATTTATAGTGTCACACCACTATAACGTGGGGATCAGAGCCTGAATAGTTTGTAAGTACATCTTCTAATTCCTTTTAATGGTCAGATGTCACAAGTGCTTTTACCAAGTACTGCGAAACACAATTCTTGCATATTTTGGTTGTCACTGTATTCAATCCATGCACGCTAGAAAATATGCTTTTAATTTTCTACATAAAAATTCTATGTCAGAACTGCACTTGGCTCACTCTGCATCCACTTCTAGCCCCTTTTTTCTTGCCATCCTCTACTTTGAGAGTGTGGAAAACTAAATACTTATTTCTCAGTTTTTTTTTCATAGTTTTGGGTGTTTGTGTGAGATGTTAGTGCAAGTCTGCTGAAGGGGGTTTCTGAGAAACAACTGTCTTCATCCTTCCGGCCTGGAGCACCTGTGTGGGAGGGATGTCTGCAGGTGTGCTTGCTGTCTCATGCCAATGAGGCAACAGGTGTAAAAGTGAACACTAAAATTCAAATGATACCTGAATGGAAAGCTAGGAAGAGTTTGGATCTGAGATGATATCAGGGAAATAGACACACGTGTATTCCTTTAGTCTCAGAAAAAACATAAACTTTATTGTAATGTATAGTCAAAACACAAAAGCACAAGGAAGAAAAATAAAATTAATAATGATTCCAGTACCTGGGTATAGTGGGTGGGGGGTTGTGGGGTGGGTTGGGATATGGGTAAAAGTGAGAATTAACTCATGTCATATACTGGTACAAATTCCGCAATGTTGAGTGTGAGTTGTACATAAAATGTACCAATAAAGGATTCAATTAAAAAAAACAATGATTCCAGTACCTAACTTTCAAGAGCTCTATTTTAGTGTACTAGTTTTATGACCATTTTATGTATTAAAACAACATTAGTGTCTGAACTCTTCTGTAACCCCTAATTTTTATTTTTTAATTAATGATGAATTACAAGCATTTTCCCATGATAGTGAGTATTCTTATGCAGCATAGTGTGTAATGGTTATATGATATTCTATTTTATGAATATATTTTTAAATCAATCCTTCATTATTAGGATCTTTAGGCTTTTTTTGAACCATTGGTGATTGGCCTATGAAATTTTTTCCTTAAGATGTGTTTTTTCAAAATGGAATTATTTGGTCAAAAGGAATGATAATCTTTGTGATTTTTGATACATTTAGCCCAAATTTCCACCAAAATCTTTATTTATATTAGTTTCCACCATGAAATTTGTATTCCTATCACAAATTTGTAAGTCATGATCTTGCTTTACTTATAGTTCTAATTAAGCAAATTTAGCAAGATGGAAACACAATGAATGTAATCAAATACTCTCCCTAAATTTAGTCTAATTTTCTCTATTTCAATTAATTCAGAACATATACCTTTTCCATGTTTGCTAACTATGTAGATTCTTTATGTACATAACTTCTGAGTCTTCCTTCATACTCTTACTTACAGTAGTCATACTCTCTTTGGTTTGTAAGATTTATTTAGATCTTAAAGGCAGCCTTTATTTTTGTATAGAATGTTACAAATGTATTTCCACCCTCATTATAGATGTTTTCTTATATATAGTCTTACTTTTTTTTTTTTTTTTTTTGAGACAGGGTCTCACTGTGTAATTCAGGCTGGTCCTAAGCTCACTATGTAGCCCAGGCCAGCCTCGAACTCAGCAATCCTCCTGTCTCTGCCCCCCGAGTGCTGGGATTACAGGCGTGAGCCACCACACCCGGCACTGTGGTATGTGGTATTGATTGTTGGTGGGCGTGAGTCTCCATGCCCAGCATTCTATGTGGTCACCGGGATCGAACTCAGGACCTTGCTCTTGCGAGGCAGGCACTGGAACCACTGAGCTAAATCTCCGGCCCTATACCCTTACTTTTAAAATGAATGAATTATATAATTTATCTATCTAGAATTTATTTTGGGGCATTAAATTTCTAAGGATATTATAAAGCTATTTGCAGTTGGGTAGTCTCAACATTTAGTGACAAATAATTGATTTTTAAAATATCGATCTTTAGTTAATTATTTGCCTACTTAGTGATCTTGTTGTATTGACTTAAATTGGCTGAATCGGCAGTGATCATATGAAAAACAAAATAGACCACAGGCTACGGGCACATGCAAGAAGTTGGTAACTTATAAGGTAACTTTCTTAAGCATTCTGTCCATTAGAAATATAAATCCTTAAAATAGCATCTTAGGAAATTAGAGCATAGAAATATATATAACAAGCAGAGACAATGCAGAAGCTGATTAAGGAAAAATCTAAAAGTTACAGGTAGGGGAAACACAGAGAATTAGATACAGACCAATTCAGTTGAGAGAAGGTGGCTCACTTCATATTCTACCCTTTCCACTTCAAGAAAGATGGAATTGAGATTTTTTTCTTTATTTTCCTTGCTAAGTACAGTCAAATATCTTGGACATTCTGTACAAGGAAACAGAAGCAGACTATAGAAAGTGAGGCAGGAGGCTGCCAGGAGATCTCAAGTGACAGTGAATGCCACAGAGGAGAACTCCTAGAGTTTTATCTTTGACTTACATGTCCCAGTCTCGGACGTGAAGAAGCCAGAAACCAAAAACACAAACACAGACAACCCACCCCACCCAATGTTTGTTCTTTCTAGGTAGACCAGGAAAAGGAAATCTTTCAATAAAGAAACTTTCAAACTATAATTGCTCGCCCTAAGCAAACCCAGAAAAGCCTATAGTTACATTGGGTATTTTCTAGCAAGGAGCAAGCAGAGAACATAAGCCTCCATCTTTGTCAGGCTACTACGCAACATCAGCAGAAGCCTTGTATAAACTCGGAACTTCAACCCCACTCAATGTGAACAAACCGCATAGTTCTCTGAACCCAGTACCATATGAGAGGAACAATGGGCGTCCTTCATCCCTTGCTGGCACAGTGTCAGGGAAGACCCAGCTCTCATCACCATCCGACAGTAATCATGACAGTACCTACCCCAGATCTCAACAGAAGTGAATCCAGACCTTGCGCACCACTTGGCAGAAACTGAGTGGTGCCCACTTCCACCATTACAGTGCTGTCACAGGAGACCTATAGGATGTAGGAAGATCCTGAGTTTTACAAAATAATAACCAAAATGTCTGGTTTTCAATGAAAAAGTCACTTATCATACCAGGGACAGAGAAGATTTCAGCAAAACAACAGAACCCTTCTGCAAAGAAATACAAGATAGAAAGAAAGGCCACAGGGATATTTTAGAACTAAAATATACCAGAACCAAAGGTGTGGATGAACAAATGGCATCGACAGAAGAGCAGAGAGGAGAGAAGAAAGAAGCAGAAAACCTGCAGAAAGAACAATGGAAACTGTCTAGTATGAACCAACAGGAGAAAATAGACTGTGTGTTGGGAGAGGAGCCTACAACTGTAGGAACAAATGGGACTATATTAATGGGTACTGTATTTATCTGAATCCTAAATGGAAACTACTTGAAGAAAAAACGAGCCCAAAAACCCAACATTGCGAAAAACAAGCAAGCAAACAAGCAAGAATAAACATATAGTAACAAGAAATCAACATTAGGATAGAGCAGAGTCAAACTTCTAAAAACTGAAGACAAGTCAAAATTCTTAAAGACCTCAAGAAAACTAATGCATTAACTGTAGGGGAAAAATAATAATGGATGACAGTAATTTCCATCGGAAACCACAAAGACCAGAAGCAAGTGGCACAATAGTTCTCAAATATTCAAAGAAAACTAAAAGAATCTGTCACCCCAGAATTATATATCCAGAGAAACATTTTTTTGGGGAATAAAGAGAAATTACAACATAGAGAAAGGAGAGGGAAGCATTTGTCACCCTAGACTTCCTCTAAAAGGATGGCTGAAGGAAATTCTTTAGGGTTAAAGAAAACATTGGAAGAGATTCCTGGAAGAACTGAAACATTAATAAGAATGTGGTCAAACATGGCAGACTCTGTTCCTCCTTTTAAGTTGCCTAAATTATACTGACAGTGCAAAAAAAATTTTCTAATGTCATTCACAGTATACGTACCAGGAATACTCAAGGTCATTATATTATAAATAGGGTGAGTAAAGGGATGCAAAGAGAGGTAAGA
The DNA here is from genome assembly GCA_004025085.1 of Thryonomys swinderianus. Classification (NCBI taxonomy): domain Eukaryota; kingdom Metazoa; phylum Chordata; class Mammalia; order Rodentia; family Thryonomyidae; genus Thryonomys; species Thryonomys swinderianus. The sequence continues at coordinate 63,609 of PVIC010001470.1, read as the reverse complement.
AATCTACCTTTTTTTGGATTAATGAAACAGTATAATTGACTATACTGTATAAGTATGTACAGATAACATAGGACCCAGAATAGCTACTAGAATGCTTACATATAGATACACATTTAAGAACACTGTAGATGCATCAAATGGATTTTAAAAAGTGTCCAAATGCTCAAGAAGAGGGGAAGGGAAAAGGGAACAAACAAATAAAACCAGAGATAAATAGAATGGCTGATTCACATTTTATCAAATAAGTAATTAAAATTAATGTTCTACATATACAATTAAAAACAGCACATAAATCAAACAAACATAAGCAAACAAACAAAACTCATGACCCAACTCTGTGCCACCTGTAGGATGCTCACTTCGAACTTAAAGCCATGTACAGGATCAAAATAAAAGAATTAACATCAGATGAAATATTTTTCAGAGCAAAGAAAATTAGGAATAGATGAAGAAATTATGTAATGATCAAACTGTCAATAGACCAAAAAGACAGAACAATTTTAATGTTTTGGCATGAAACAACAAGAGTCCAATATACATGAAATAAAAACAGAACAGAAAGAAGAAACAAATGCACAAGTACTGTTAGAGAGTTTAACACTTTCTTTCCAAAGTAGATAGAACAAATAAGCTGCAAATCAGCAAGAGTATGGAGAAACTAACTATGCCATCAAACAACAAGACTAAAAGTTTTATAGGATACTGCACCTAACAACAGCAGAGCACACTTGCTTTCCAAATCCAACAGGACAGATACAGAAATGAATTACATCCTGGGAAATTACAGAAGTATCAATAAACTTTTTAAAAATTCAAGTACATAAGAATCTGTTGTCCGACAATGGTTTCAAGTTAACAGACAATAAGATAGGAAATAGAAATATCTCTAAAAGCTTACAGCTTAAGCAAAACACTTGTAAGCAACCCATCAATCATAAAGGAGGTCCCAGGGATATAAAAATCACACACACACACACACACACACACACACACACACACACACACACATAGTGTGTGTGTGTCTCTCTCTCTCTATATATCAATATATATATTACCTGGTATATAGTATATCATATACTATATACCATATAATATATATAAAGTCCATATAATATACATTATTTAGTGCATATATATGTGTGTGTATTTATATATACACTAAATTTGCAATTTAAGAATCTGGAAAATTGCTGGGTGTGGTGGCTCACGCCTGTAATCCCAGCACTCAGGAGGCAGAAACAGGAGGATTGCTGAGTTCGAGGCTTGCCTGGACTACATAGTGAGCTCAGAGCCAGCCCGAACTACAAAGCGAGACCCTGTCTCAAAAAAAAAAAAAAAAAAGAATCTGGAAAATGAAGAGCAAAATAATATATATAAAATATAAGAAATATAATTAATATAAATAAAATATAAATGTGATATATACTATATAAATAGATATATGATATATAAAATAATATATAATAAATATAGATATATAAAATATGTAATATATAATATAATAATAGATATTATAGTTTACAGTATACTATATACTATATAATAATAGATAATATAGTATATTATATGTAATATTATATAATGTGTTACATATTATACATAGTATAACATGTAATTTAGTGTGTATATGTATATCACATATATGTACACACACACTAAATTTGCAATTTAAGAATCTGGAATGAAGAGCAAAATAAACCTAAAGTTACCAGAAAGAATAAAAAGATGATGTCAGTAAAATTGTAAGCAAAATTATTGGAGAAATGAAAAGCTAGTTCTCTGAAAGAAATCAATAAAATTGAAAACCTCCACAAAGCTAGAAAAGGTGAAAAAAGAGTAGACAGAAGCTACTAGCATCCAAAAAGTCAGGAACATCACTAAGGATATGGACATGAAATTGATAAAAAGAACAATTCATAGCACCTTTATTTGGAATCAAATGCACATGTTTACTTCAGAATCTGTACCCTTTTAAAACCACTGTATCTTTTTTCAGGCTTATGTTTTGTATTAATTGACATTATTTTCCTTTAAATAACTGTTACATGCTTGTATATTGCGAAGGTTACCTATGTTTTGGCTTTATTTCTGCAGCGTTGGTTCGAATGTTTTCCATTTACATATTTATTGAAAAACATTTTGTACAAAGAAAGTAGTCTTATTTGTATATTAAAGACTAAGAAAGGAAGACACAACCAGGTTATCTGAAGTGACGTCGCGGCGAGCTGCAGATGATTAGCGCCGGTCACACGCAGCAGCCCTGGCCGCGCTCTCGTGCTCCGGCTAAGCACGGTCCCACCGGCTAAGCACGGTCCGGTCGACGGGTCTGAACTTCTCTCCATGTCTTTCTTTTTCTCTGCGACAGGAACTGCTGTGCTGGCGCGTGGCGCTTCCTCGGAAACGGGTTCTTCCTTAATATTTTTTAAATACTTTAACTTCTTCACAGATGTCTCCTTTTCTACCATTACCACTTTATCTTTTTTTTCCCTCCTTCTCCATTTTAATATTAATCATGGAGTTTTTTTTTGCTTTCTTTTCAATCCCTTCATCTTTCTCTAACTGTTCTATTTTGCATGTTTAAAAATTTATTTCTTTGTTTGTTTGTTTGTTTCTTTCTTTAGTTGAGACAGGGTCTCGCTTTGTAGTTCAGACTGGCTCTGAGCTCACTATGTAGCCCAGGCAAGCCTTGAACTCAGCAATGCTCCTGTCTCTGCCTCCCGAGTGCTGGGATTACAGGCGTGAGCCACCACGCCCGGCACTGTGGTATGCGGTGTTGATTGTTGGTGGGCGTGAGTCTCCACACCCAGCATTGTATGTGATTACTGGGGATCGAACTCAGGACCTTGCACTTGTGAGGCAGGCGCCGAAACCACTGAGCTGACCCTCCGGCCCCATCTTTTGCATTTTTAAAGGACATGTTGGAAGTGCTGAGTCCCAGAGAGATCACAAGTCTTCACTTTTGTTTTCACACTGTTCTGCTTTTGCTAATGCTTTTCCTGTGCCACTTATTTTTCTCGTCCCTCCATTTTCCAGGCTTCTCAGTCCGGCCTCTGATTTGGCTCCGTGCACTCCTCCCACTGCGGAACTGGAATCTTCCCCGAAAGCATCAGAACGAGCAGCCAAGACGATTTTGGCTGCCAGCATTCGAGAAATCTTTCCTTTGTGTTTGAGACTTGTCTGGCCTAGAAGAGAAGCATGGGAAACGAGACCGTATTTGGGGGTATTCCACCTAGACTTGAGGGCTCTGAAAAGTCCCAAGAATCTGAACTGTAGAAGCTACACAGTTGGCCAAATTCAGAAGAGAACGTTTGCTTCAGGTGTGCATTAGCAAGAGATGAAAACTAGATAATTGAGGATATACATATATCATGTTATCATTTTTTAAAAAACTATTCAGATGACAGCTTTTCAGTGGTTAGGTGTTCAGGACTGATCCCATAAAAGCTCTTTCGAAAATGGTAATTTTCATTCTATCTAACTATTCGAATTAGCCATAATAATGGGAAATATTTCTTGAGTGCTTACTGTATGTGAAACACAGTTGTACGCACTAGGTTACAATGGTGAACAAAGCAGGGGTCCTGGCCTAAGTTAGCTTTTAGCTCAGAGTGGCAGAGAACGACAGCAGTGACAGCAGGCAATAAATATGCAAGGAGTGAGAAACAGGAATGAGAATAGGAATGAGAAGGATGCTATTTAGTTAAGGGAATCACACAGGGAAAACCATGTTGCCAAGATAGAGCTCTGTTATCGATACTTCCTTTTCGGATGTCTATTTGTTGTATGTTTTCCATATGATAGAAATGAATGTTTATGTAGCTGCTTACTGATATACACATCTTTATTTCTTTATCCTACTCAGACATTAACTATTGATTCTCTCAATGAAAGGTGATGAGCCAGGCGTGGTGGCTCACGCCTGTAATCCCAGCATTTGGGAGGCAGAGACAGGAGGATTGCTGAGTTCGAAGCTTGCCTGGGCTACATAGTGAGCTCAGAGCCAGCCTGAACTACAAAGCGAGACCCTGTCTCAAAAAAATAAAAATAAAAAATGAAAGGTGATGAAGCTGAAAACATGACACTCTCTTTGGCTTTTCCCTGCAGCCCATCCTCTGGCTGATTTTTGTTAGATATGGACTTATACCACAAGAATTCCAGTGCAGCTTACGGGAATCCTGTTACACAAGACATTGTGCTTATAAGGCAACTCTGTCGCCCACATTTATGAGCAACCAGGCTGTTCGGAGAGCGATTGTGCAGCTCCGTTCTCAATAGTGCAGTTGGCACCAGCTTTGCTAAGTCTTCTTGGCAAGTCCTTGGCTCACTGCTTGATAATAATAATAATATCTGGTGCATTGCTCACATTGCTTTTGATTTCCATTTCTTAAAGTAAAGATTCTGTTACTCAAATATCCAGTAGATAGGTTTTATTTGTAGTGGACTGGACCTCAAGTCTAATTATGTTTTTATTTTGATAACTTACAAGGAGTTTTTCAGGAAAAGATTGCCCTCTAAACAGAACACTTTACACTTTTTATTTTTCAACATTAATAAAGAAATTCATGTTGTTTCCCATGGTAATAATTTTCAGTTGTTTATTCAGGTTAACTTTAGTTCTTTTATTGTCTCTTCCCCATTCATGTCTATGGATGTGACTTTTTCTCCTACATAGTTGAAATTGTCTGTCTTGGTGTAAAATATGTGGCCTCATTTCTTGTATCTGAGGTGTTGTACACTTCACTTTCTAGAGGACTTTTACATCAGCTTGGTTTTGTACTCTTGTAAATAAATAGCTTTGTAAGATGTATGATTATTTTGCTTGTTTATTTGTTCATTGGAAGGTCTGTAGAGAGGTGCAGAAGAGCCACCAGGTTGTAGTAGATTATCAGCTGCCACAGACCCCTCCCCAAATTTAATGGATGTGTCTTGGATGGTCATTTTGTATCAGTTTTTCTTGGGACATAATGCAATCCATCAATCATTAGAAATATAATTTATTACATTATCTACTTTTTATTATTATATTATCTACTTTTTATTTATAAGATACTTTCTCATATATTTTATATTATCTCTATTCTATTTGTTTAGTTTCCTCTTGAGGGTTCACAATTACATGCATGATTTTCCACCATGTTTTATTTCCCCCATAATTGTTTAGATTTCCAGATATTTTGTTCATATCTTTTTTTTTTTTTTTTTTTGAGACAGGGTCTCACTTTGTGGTTCAGGCTGGCCCTGAGCTCACTATGTAGCCCAGGCAAGCCTCAAACTCAGAAATCCTCCTGCCTCTGCCTCCCAAGTGCTGGGATGACAGGCGTGAGCCACCGTGCCCATTTTTTTTTTTTTAAAGCCTGTCCTTCATGTGTCTTTCTCAGCAGTAAGTTTTAACCTCAGCATGGTTTCGGGTTTGGGAATGCTTTTTTTCTTCTGTTTTTCCCAGAGTTTTCCCCACTTCATCTGTTACTTTCTTTCGCCTTGGTGCGCCTTCTTTGATCCCTACCTCTCTTCTGTTCTCAGCCTCACAGACACCACTGAGAATTCTCGGACTCTTGTTAAGTAATGTCCGTGCTGCTGGCCTGCTTTGCAGAGCAGCTCCTCTAACCCTCGGTCTCCATCTTCTTTTCTTTACATGTTTCTTTCCTCATCCTAACTGGTAACATCGATGCGTCTTTTTCATGCTGGCATTTTCTTATTGTTACTTATCTCATTTAGTGGCAGATTTTTTTCCTGGGTAAAGAATTGTTAAAGGCAGGCTTTACCTCTCTATGTTGTAATTCATTTTAGGTGTTCCAACTCCTTTAGGCACAAATGACTTCTGAAATTTGGGAAACAAATTGTCTTCATTTGGTTAAAATTATGGAGGCAGCGTGGAGAGAAGGTTTAGAGGATAAGCGTGTTGGTCACGCATGTCCTTCAAGCTGGAGAACCTTCCAGCGTTTCCCAAGGGCATCTCAGTCGATGGATCATAGAGACATGCGGTGCCCGGGCACAGGAGGTAGAGATGGGAACTCTCACCCCAGCACACCACGGCAGCACTTTTAAGCAAATAGAATAATTACTCCACAAGAAAAAAGCAATCGTGTTTGAGAGTGAGTTTTATCTATCAGTAAAAAACAATGGTGCTAAGGTGAAAAACAAGCTACGTGGGAAAACAAGTTTTATTTTCCTTAGGCTACAGGGGTCCTTGGCAAAAAATTAAACAGAAATAGCCAACGCCAGAAAACACTTTCTGTTTATTCTATTCTGTTTTTCATGATTATCCTGACAATAGTGACATTCGTCAAATGCAAGATACATTTTGGTTCCAGAGACCGATGATTAGTTTTCATTAAATCTGTCTCTTCTGCATAAACAATGACATAATGCCCATAAATAATGTTATATTTCACTTCAGATATAATTTTTTTTGTTGTTGTTGTTCAAAGGGAGTCGACTCACTTTTGAAAATAAAATAAATTTGAGTACTTGGCCCCAGTATTGTAGTTCAGTTTCTGTAAAACTCAACTGATAACACTAATGTAATTCAGACAATGGTTATCATTCATTGTTTCATTATGTACCATTTAAATGTAACTATATTCACAGGGTTGTGAGACACCTCGGACAGGAAATTATCTCTAGAAGCCGAAATCAAGTTGAAAAAGAAGAAGATAGCTATTAATTAATCAATTTGCTTACTTGTTTACAGAATTTATAGTGCCAGTCACTAAAGTAATGTGAATGTGAACAAAAATAGATTGGATCTTTGACCTCATGAAATCTGCAGTCTAGTCTGGGAGAGAGACAGGAATCAAATAACCATGGCAACAGATAAAATTAAACTACAAGAAGACATTTGACCTCTATTACAAGAATGTAGGTTGCAAATGACTCCCTCATATTCATAGGACAGTTTGTAAAGCATTAAGACATAAGGTTAATGTTTTAGCAATGTCAGGCCTTAATTCTTTCAACCATCAAACACTTATTACATTTTTTGTAAATACGTATGTCATTAGAAAGAATAATAGTCCTTTGGAGAGACCCAATTCTGCAATTTGAATAAAGGTTTGGAAGCAAAAATGGTAAGATGAACACTGGGGTCACGTTGTATACTCAGGGCCCCTAGTAGCACAGAGTCAGACACTGAGGGAAATTGCTTTCTGGTTGTGACAGTCAAGCTTAGCTGTCAACCTTAATGGACTTGGTAGCTTCTCAGAGAATTAGTAAAGCATATTTCTAAGTGTGTCTGGGTGGGTCAAGAGGAAATAACGTTGATATCAGTCCCTGGACTAGAGTTCTATTGCTGTGCTCTGCTTCCTAGATACCACGATATTCCTGCCTTGGAGGTAGCCAACTGGAGAATCCATCTTCTGAGTTACTGAGCAAGTAAATCTCTCCTTCTTTAAATTGTAAGTGAGGCATATTTGGTCCTAGGAACAGACAGCTGATTAATACAGAAAACTGATACTTGGAGTGTGACTTCCCCTGATCATATAGCCTTTGCGGTTGGTCTTTGCAATTGGCTTATGGCCAGTGTTTAGAAATATTTGGAGAAGCAGGTAAGAGAAGGCCTAGAAAGCTGCAAGCCGATCTGGTGGGTGATTCTGGTCAGAATCCAGAGGCACAGAATTCTGATGGGAATTTGGACAGTTATGGTCAGGGTTGGGAAGTTTTGGTTGGTAACAAGGACTCTTGGAAGTGGACAAGAAGCCATACATATTACACACTGAAAAAAAAAGTCTACATCTTGTTCATGATCTGAGACTTTGCAGGAGGCTGAGTCTAGTGGCAGCAGACTCACTCATTTAGAAGAAGAAACAGCAAGGAACCCAACACCCAGGCCACAGTGTGTGTACAGCTAGCTGCTTTTAAACAATTTATAGTGAGAAATGAGAGCAAAAGGCAGAGGAGAAATAATTGAAAACTTAAATTTTGACCTGAAAAGGATCCAGAACTACACCTAAATTCAGGGTCAAAGAAAATGTGATTACTGAAGAGATGAACACCATTAAAAAAAAAAAAACTAAGAGTCACACTTGGTGTATACTTGTAATCCCAACATTCTGTGACACCAAGGGAGGAAAATCACATTTGAGTTCAGCCTGGGCAACTTAGAGACTTAGTGAGGCCTTACCTCAAAAAAAAATCTGTGGATATAGCAGAGAATGAAGGCACTAGTATCAATTCTCAGGACTATAAGGCAGAAAGAAACAGGAAAGAGTTGGGGGGGGATGAAAGAAATAAGAAAGAGAAAGAAAAGAAACTAAGTTCTTTGGAGAAGGACAAGAAGATAACTTTATGTCATCTCAGATGTCAAGAATCAGCAAGGTCCTAACCCTCACAGCTCAAGTACGTGAAAGTATAAACCTTTAATCTGAGGTGAGCCCAGGGGACCCCTGGTTAAGAAAGATAATCTAGAGAGATGGTTTAATTCACATTGTTCAACAATCCAGGCATATTGTGAAATAGGATGAAAATGTTCAAAGAGGAAAGGGAACTTGGTTGGGGAAGCAAAAGAGAAGAGAAAATTTGAAGGCAAAAAGAAAACAATGGAAAGAAAAATTATGAATATAGGGGTGGACAGGTTGAAGGGAGGGCAGGGGAATAGGAAAAAATAAGAATCAAGATATGTCTTGTACAAGTATAAATTCCCTGTGATGAATGTGATCATTACATTTATCTAACATGTACCAATAAACAATAAAAATAAATAAATACATGCTTCCTTGAGCAGCATGATGAAATCTCAAACCATCCCACCCTGCCTTGCCCAGGATGCGGATCTCTACCCAGAGTACCCACATTTTATACATTACCCACCCATTCATCACGAAGTGGCTCTTTTCATGGTCAGATCACTTGGTAAGCTATACGTTATCAAAGGTATGTGTGTGCATAGGAAAAACGCACTCTATACAAGGTCTTGTATTCTCTGTGGATCCAGGCATCTGCTGGGGGCATTCAGACCTATGCTGCCAGATAAGTGGGCTCTATGACAGAAGCATATAATGCATATTTACTGTGCATATGTAGTGATTCAGTACTTTTTTCTTTGAAAAGCAGTGGAGCTGAATCCTAGGCTCCTGGGCACCTCACTTCCGATTGGGACGCACTGTTGCTCTTCTCCACCGTCTGTATTCACTGCAGTCAGTGAGCCACACTTCCCTGGAGCCTCGGCACGAGAGATTCCAGTGTGAGTTGCCTTTGACATTTCGCACAAGACATGTTTGCAGGGAAGGAATTAACCATTCCCTCTTTAATCGTGTACTGTCAAGGGACACCTCTTCCACAGCTATAATTCTCCTCACAAGATACAGTATATGAAAAGTGCTTTGCAAATATTTATGTGAATCCAAGGTGGTACTTGCAATTTTATTCTCATAACACACGTCAAAGCCCTTCTCATAGTTGTAGCCGTACATGTTTCTCTACAGGACAGTTTGGTTTAGACTTTCCTTCCCGCTCAAATAGAAGCCCCTGGAGATCAGATCAAGTGTCCCCCCCGCCCCCGCACACTGTAGTATTCATAGCATTTCGCCAAATGCCTCATATACATGTGAGAAAGGAGAGTGAACAATAGGGAGAAAAGCGAGGAAGAACAAGCATCCATAAAAGCAAATAGTTTATAGGATTCTATTGCAATTCTTAAATTATAACTTTGCTTTAGAGGTTCAACCTATATTGTTTAAAAAGGTCAATACGTGCTATTCCATGATACAATTATTCGTTTTGTCAAATACAAATTCTTTTATTTGTAGCATCTCCGTCAGCCTTTAGAAGAAGGACAGGCAATCCCTAATAGGCAGTGTTTTGACGGAGAATTTTTTGACCTTACCGTGATGTGGAAGTGACTAAGCTTTAGCAGAAGATGCTTTGGTTTTGAGTTTGGGTATTTTCTCAAGCTAACAATATGTAGCACAATCCTTTCTGGTGGGCTGGGTGGCTCCCAGCTTCTGCGTGGTTATGAGGGGAAGCCGCTCCTATTCTACAGGGTTCTGTGTTGCTGAGCTAGAACATTCTGTAGACGAGATGGATTCAGCTTATTTTCCATTCAGGATGTTTTTCAGCTTCCAGTGGGTTGATTAGGATGTAACCAGGAACATTTATTTAAGAAGCAGATATTATTATTCTGTTTCTTTAAAGACAACACATCTTAAATTACTTAGAAAAATTAAAGTAAAATTGCTGGGTAAAGAGTTACTCATAAACATTCAAAGAATAATGAGTGCAAATACTTAAAATGTAAGGGACAAAATGTTACAGAGAAAAAGGAAAGGGTCATATTGTATGTGAAAAGGCACAATCAACCATGAAAGTTTAATTCATGCACGTAGCCAAATAAAAGCACACTGAAGTTTATAAGGACAATCAAATGCACAGAAGTAGGCAAAAACTGTCCATTTAGTATATTTTAAGATGTACCCATGACCCGCTTTTAGTGAATGTAGAAATTCACGTTTAATTAAGATTATAATGAATTTGAGAATGCCAGTGAAAATAATACAATAGGCATACACCAAACGTGAGCCCTGCAAATGAGTTAATTTTATTTAAAAATGACCATCCCATATTAGTATAAACTGATAATATGTTTATTTATAAAAATCAATCTTATTATATTCTCTACAGTGGACATTTTACAATAGCAAGATTTAAATATACTTTGATAAAAATATATAAATTACTAATGCCAGTTCAAATAAAGCAAACCTAATCTCATAAAATTAAAACAAAATCTTACACAAATAGCTTTTGTGTCTATGAAGAGAAAATCTTCAGAGGTACTTTGAAAACGCTGATGAGAAAGCTGCCTGTGAAATACTTTCAATGGGATGTTGCCACAATTATACTCAAGGACAAATGAATAGATTTAAAATATTTTCAAGAAAGGATGAACATAAAACAATTGAGCTTTCAATTAAAATACACAAGAAGAACAACAAACTCAATCTGTAGAAAACTAACAAGCGAAAAAAGAACCAGAAAAATTTTTTAAAGTTATGTTTAGAATCTCGTACCTTAAAATACTAGTATTATATCTGAACCAATAATATAAGCAAACTTTGTAAGTCTAATTAAAAATAAAGCAAAGAAAACACCAATTTGTTGCAAGGGAATGGGGCTATAGATAAGACGGTGAATAAGTCAGAACTTCGTAAGAATACTATGTACAGCATTGTGCTAATAAATTTGAAAAGATCAGTGAAGCAGATGATTTTCTAGGAAGATATAAATGACTCACACTGACTCAGGATGAAACAAACACACAAACAACAACAAAAACCTAAATAGAAAAAGTTGCTAGGGAAGAAAGGGAAAGTGTTGTTGAAGGCTTACCTCCAAAAATGACTCTGGCTCAACTGTTTTTATGAGCATTTTTTCCAAGTTTGAAGAACAGATAATTCTTTTGCTCTATAAACTGGGAAGATAGAAGAGGATCCAAAGCTTCCTAATTGGTTTTATAAAGCTATTACAGCCCTGGTTCTAAAACTTGACAACACTAGCACAAGTGAAGAAAAATACAGGCTGTTTTCCTATTTGTACAACGATTTGTTTTTTGAAAGAAAGTAAGTTGAGTCTGATAGTATGAGTAGAAGTCCTGTCTTGGGGCCACTTTGCATTTATTCTAAAGAACAACAGTATCTATTAAGATATAGAAAACTATTATTAAAATACACTATAACAACTGGCCAGATTAAAATATCATATAAGCCACAAAATAAAAATGTAGTAGATAAAAATCAAATATCTCATGAAGAAGCTTTTGAAAAAGGAATTCTTGATACGAAAAAAAGAAAGGGATGCATTGTAAACCAGTGATGATTATGTGTTGTGATGAAGCATCAGCGGAGTTTTAATTGGAACTGGGGTCATAACTACCATCACCCAGTTACATAGCATTTCTTGTAAGTTCTAGAAAGTGTAATGATACAACCACTGATAAAAGAAGAGCAATCAATGGTGAAAAGACCAACTTGTCACTTTCAGGTGATGTATGTTTTTTCCTTTAGAAAAACAAAGAGAACCTAGTAAAATCTCTTCAGGGAAATAAGTTACACAGAAACTGCCTAAGTACAAAATAACCACTACCAACTGCCACTACCACAAAAGCCTCAGTGACTCGAATATTTCCAAAATCAAGAGACTTCTTTTTAAAAAGAGATTTATTAGAGTTGACAAAATATACAAAATAGCTAGAAAGGGGCTAAAAATTTAGTGTGTGTAAAAATTTACAAGACAGTACCATATCATCATAATGTATTAACAACACAAGTTTTATTTTTAAAAGGAAATAGATACTGGTTTATAAATATTATGTTTTTGGATAAGGGAGACTCAAGGAATAAATACATTGAAGGTATTTCAGATTATTTTCCCACTGATAATATTTTGTAACTTGATAAGATGATTTTGAAAAGTATACAAAGCAAAATCTCTCTCTGACAGGAGAAAACCAATGTACTACTGTTGGGATCAATGAGATTAGATGTATGTTAGGTAATTAAAATAGTGTAGGGCATATACTAAGTGTTCAATAAATGTTAACGCCTTAAAATATTTTTTCATGTGCATAATCTTTTAGTAATAATTCCACTGTAATGTCCCAAGAAAATGAGAGATCTGGATATAGGTTTGTGCAATAAAATGACTGTTTTAATTATAAGGCGGGAAACTGAAAACAACTCAAATCACCAATATCTAAGTCTTGGTTTAATAAATTAGGGCCCATCTAAAAGTTAATTATGGCAAACACTAGTAGTATTATTGTGTATGCCCTCAAAGTGTTTTTAATAATCCAATAAAATGTAAATTTGAAAAGGCTAAATATAAAATTATACACAGAATAAATGTGTACTTCACTTTCTAAAAATTCATATATCAAATATACTTACACATTTTTATCAGAAATACCATGAGGAGAGAATCAAATTGTGGTTATCTCTGACCTATACGATCACGAATTCATTTTCTTAACACTTTCTGTACTTCTTTCAATTTTCAAACTTACATATGTTCTTTGCATCATCCGGGGGAAATGTCACATCGATTGTGTTGTAACACTCTCCCTTGACAGGTTACTCTTATTTCTCGGTGGCCTGTGCTGTGCCTGCGTGTGGACCGGATCTGGCTGCGCCCTCCTGACCCCTTTACAGCCCCGCGGGGGCGTGGCCGGCCGCCCTGTGGCTCCTGCAATGCGCAGAGAGCAGCCCGGAGCAGTCCGCTCAGGCTGCAGCTGCTGGTCCTTGCAGATTCCTCGTTAGCCGCCTTGGGCACTAACTGATCCACTATGGGGGGAGCTCCTCAGTACCGTTTAAGCTTTGCGCTTTGCTGAACGCTGTGCGCTCGCCTTATACAGTCACGGGAAGCTATAGTTTGGTAAGTCGTGGTCCCTGCTTCCGGGCTGACGAACAACAAGAACAGACTTGATTGTTTACTGTCCCACTCGGTGATATATTGCAGCTTGCGGGTTTTCCCACATACTGTCTACCTGGTGACAAGTCAATGCCGGCAGCACGGAGGATGCCACATTTGGGAGGTAAAAACACTATTAGGGAAAAGTACTGCTTGAGGCGTGTTTAAAAATTATTTAAACGTACCTGGGATTCCAGTTTAACTGGCATCCTGTATTTCACCTGGCAGCGTTTGCCAGTAGTTATTACTCTCGCCTTTTCTTGCGCCGCCATTGTACAGATGAGGAAACTAAACAAAGTTGGAATTAGAGCCCGAGCTCTTGTTTTTCTCCTTCTGGCACTCAGAGCCTGCCTGGGGGAAGTCACATATGTTCTGCATTTCTGTGCCTGTCTGAGTAGTTGAAGGAATCCAGTTCAGTTGAATTCTTGCTTTGCTCCTTGATGGTGACACCTCTGGTTAGTGATCATCCGTGAACCAGACAGGCAACCGCAAGGCCCCACAGGGCATCTAGAAATAGAGACACTGGTCAGAAGAGACCTCTCCTTGTCTCAGTCCGCGTAGATGGGCAGACGCCCTTCCTTGCTTCACTGATGGCTGTACCACGCCTCCATGGGAGGCCGCTTGGGGCAAGTACAGTAAACTCCTTAGTCTGAGCCCGGTCTGGCAGTGGCTGAGGAAGAGATGCCCAGAGCCACCAGAAAGGTCTCCCTCCTCCAGCCTCCTCGTGGCCTTGGCTCTGCATGTGGCAAATGAAGAAGTGTTTCCCCTCGCGCGGGGCCTCTGTTCAGGAGTGGGCTCTCCTGCAGGAGCAGCCTGCAAGAGGGAGAAAGAGGCACTTGCCCTCCTGAGCCAGGGTGACTTTCACGGAGGCCCCCACACACAGACAGGGACTGCCCTTTTCAGGGGGGCCTGCTGACTCAGGCCTGAAGCACTGAGCTCTCAGCATCTGTTAAACATTCTGTGACTACATCGGAATACCACAGAATGGGTAATTTGTAAAGAGAAAGCAAATGTTTCTTTCAGTTCTAGAGGTCAGGAAGACCTGGGCTGAGGAGTCACATTTGACGAGCGCGTTTCGGTTTCCCCCATCACGTCTGGTTGTGCTCAGGGAGTGGGCCCAGGACTCCAGAGACATATCCACAAAGGCGTTGACTTGTGTAAACATCAGGAGAGTTTTTGTCATACCTTTCCAAGTCTCTGTCAGTGATGGCATCAGCACACTTTCATCAGATACCCCTGACATACCAGTTGTTAAGCGGAGAAATAGCATTTCCAGGTCACCTGGAAAGGACTGAGCGTGGGGGCATGGTTTTGTGCCAACCCGGCATGCCATTGAGGACCAACTTACACTGGGGGGTCCTCTGAAGTTCTAGATACCTGCTCTTCTGTTTTTCCTCCCTTCCTTCTGCCTGGCCTGGGGACTGATTAAATGTCTGTTATACTTCAGTAGACATAGCCAGAAGGGCCAGACGCTGCTCTACCTCAGATATATGTTAAAAGTTGAGTCTCCCTTATCCAAATGTGTTTTACATTGTGAAATATTTGTATATGTATAATGAGCTATCATTGGGCTAAGACCCAAATCTAAACACAATTTATTTTTCATATTGACCTTACACAGATCGACTCAAGCTACTAATTTTGTATGATTGTGTGTGTGTGTGTGTGTGTGTATGCATTTTCATGCCCCATCACCTGGGGTCAAGTGGGGAATTTCCCACTTTTGGTGCCATGTCAGCATGCATAAAGTTTTCGATTTTAAAGCATTCTAGATTTCAGATTTCTGGATTAGTTTCACTTACCCTGCATCTCCTTAGAATTCAGGGGTCCTAGCAGGCAGGGATTGTGCCTTTGAGCATTACGTGTAGCTTCCAAAACACAGAGAAGGCTCTGATTAAGAAGACTCAACTCGTAGGACTCAAATCGGGGGTTGGGGGAGCTTGCTGTCAGTAAGAGCCCTTAGTTCGGCTTTCTGTTTTCGGAATTGGGCTGCATTCTCTGCTCAGAGCTGGTGAACAGTCACATGAGGAAGTGTCCAGGCAGGACAGTGAAAGGACAAGGTCTTGCTCATATTTCATAAGATGAGTTTTGAGAGATTCAGAAAACAGCTGAATAAAACCTCAAACCTATCAAGAGTTTTGTGTTCATTAAAAAAAGAGCTGATTTTTTTTTTTCCTGTAAAAACAAACAGTTGCTCCAGGCCGGGACTGTCTTGTGTTTTTGTTCAGGGCTGAGATATTGTGACTTTTGAGTGAAGAATTATTTTAAGAGCCATGTGAGGAGGAGGGGCTGACTTCAGTTGCACACGAATTTAAAACAGAATCATTAGAACATTTGTGTTTGATATTTTGCAGTTCTTTAAGCTGCTCCACTTGAGAAGTTATGTGGTCTGGTGTTAGTTTCATGTGCCCCCAAATTAGGCCCGCTGATCCAATTTGATCTTAGTACCTGTCTTCCTTGGTGTAGCTCAAAAAAACAAAAGCAAAAACAAAGAAAGAGAAAGAAAACGAAGGAGTTTTACTTGTATGAATCTAACATGTTAAGTGAGCCCTTTCTTACACATTCAGTGATTTACTGAACACCTTAATAGATGTGCTGCAGGATAAGCCAAACAGGATAAGACAGGGTATGGCCCAAAGGGGCTTGTGAAGGGAGACAGACCCAAAGACAAACGTGGGGCATGTGATGTCATAAACGCAGTACTCTAAACCCTGGGGCAACAGAATCTGGGGTGCCTCAGGCGGCGGCACATGGATAAACGCCCTTCCTTGAAGAGGCACAATAGAAACAAGGCATAAAAGATAAAAAAAAAAATTTAATACCTGGAAGAACTTATAAGAAAAAAAGGAAATTTCTCGATGCACCCCCCCAAATAATAATAATAATAATATCCAAGTGCTGAGAAGAACTAGAAATCCCAGCTTGAAAGGCAGACTGCAAGGTACCTGGGCCAGGAATTCCAACCCCCAAGTGGGAAAGGGCGCACTCGCCCAGTGAGAAGGCAAGAGCGATGGGAGCAGGACCCTGAGCAGAGCCCCGTCTGGGGAAGTGGCCTGGGAGGCAGGGGAGAGCTCCAGGGAGACGGCTACCAGCTTCCAGGTGACAGCCTGAGGCGGACACTGCAGCCCAGCAGCGCCTGGGCCCTCGGACCCCACCGTCTCCTGTTTACTCCTGCTGCAGGGTCAGCTATCTTCGCTTTGCTCTTGTCCTGGGAAGAACTGTAAGTCCGAGACTGTCTATAAGGTAAGATGCATCCATAGAGACATATATATTGAATATAAACATTGCACATAGTTCTTTCCGTGTGTTGGTATCACTGAACTGAAATGGAGGCATCAGCAGGGTTATGCTTCCTCCAGAAACTTTAGGAAGCTCTATTCAGATGTCCAGTGGCTGCCACCATTCTTTGACTCATGGTCATATTACTCCAGTCTGTCTTTCCTCTTCTGTGGTGTAGTCTTCTTTATGTCTTTCTCATATATATTGCGGCAGTTGGTCCCACCAGATAATCCAGGATAGCCTGTCCTTCTCAAAATTCATATTTTTTCTTTTTGGTCCTTTTGTTTTTGAGACAGGGTCTTACTTTGTAGTTCAGACTGGCCATGAGCTTGCTATGTAGCCCAGACAAGCCTCAAACTCACAACAATTCTCCTGCCTCTGCCTCCTGAGTGTTGGGATGACAGGTGTGAGCCACCACACCTGGCACTGTGGTATGTGGTACTGATTGCTGGTGGGCATAAGTCACCACACCTGGTATTGTTGTATGTGTTTACTGGGGGTCGAACCAGGGACCTTGTACTTGCTAGGCAGATGCCAGAACCACTGAGCTAAATCCCCAGCCCTCAAAATTCATACTTAATCACACCTGCAAAGCTCTTTCTTGAGATATTAGATAACATTCACAGATTTGAGGGGTTAAGACATAGCTATCTTTTATAGGCCTTTATTTAGCCTATTGTATCTTCTGATGTGAAGTATTTCAAGGTAATAAAACTAAAGTTAGGTTATTTGAAAAGTCATATAAGCTGTGCTTACAGCCATATGATTCCAAATCCTAAGTGGGTTTTCTTACATCCAAAGACCTCAAAGACATGGAATACTTAAAGAAATGAATACCATTGTTGATTTTATTTGCTTAATATGTAGTGAACAATTTAATTGCATTGAAAAAGAAACAGAGGATCCCATGTGAGATTCAAAAAGAACTTCAGCAGCCCATGTCTACAGGCTGTCTTCTTATCAACCAGCGCTACTTGCCAGAGAAATGATAGTAAACACTGAATTATCAAAGGAAACACTCAATTTTAGGAAGTTCTTACACCGCACAATTCCCCTTTACAATTTAATAAGCATATGGAATCAGTTACACTTAGACTTTAAGAAGACAAAATGAGGAGGGAAGAATTATATTTTCCCTAGTCGGAACACTTTCAAGATGTACTGCAAGTTTACAAAGCGAAGTGCTTTATTCTCTCCTTGAAAGTTAGAAGGCAAAGAAAGCATCATTTCTGTGGATAGTTTCTGCTTCCTACTCAGCTAACCTGCTCCTGTGTGTGGTTGTGAGTGAGTCACAACTCAGAGCTCTGGGGGAAACGCCACTGGAAATGTGCACAGAAGCATGTGATGAGGAAGCGGAAGAGGAGCAGGAGGAGGCTGTAATTTATTGAGGTCCCAGTACACGCTAAGCTGTTCTGAGTACTTTATGATGATTAAACCATGAGGTAAGGATTACTGTTGCCATTTTTATGGTTAAGGAAACTGAAGAGAGGTCAAGTAACTTTCCTAAGATCACATAACTAGGAAATGATAAAGTCGGTATTCCATTCCAGGCCGGCCATCTGACTTCGAAAATTCACCCTAACTTTTGAAAGAGGGCCCATAAAACAAAGCAGTGTACAAAAGCATGGTCACCTGTGATAGGTAACTCTTAGATTTGTTCAGGAGTTTTATAACTGAACGTGTACCTACACCAGCAGGTTTATCTAGGTACAAAACTTTTTTTTTTTTCATGGTACTGGCGATCAAGCACAGATATATATATCCAGCCTAGGCAAAAACCTTTAACTTTCACAATGCAGATAGGAGAGAAAATGGAAATTATCCAAAATTGCCCTTGCAGAGCATGAACTCTCTCTTATATACCTTTCTTTTTTTTAAGCCACGTTTGCCTCAATATTCTGCCATCCGCAGCTGTCCAGAACTTACTGAGGTCCTCATTTCTCCATTGGTCCCCTCCTGCCGAGGGCTGTGAGAACTGGCTCCTATATACTGAAGCTCAAGCCACTTATCTGTAGAGGTACTGACATAACACTGCAGAAGACTTGGCTGCAGGAGGTGACGAAGTTTTGTAATAAAGTCTATGCTTGTGGGCAGAGTACTCTGACTGAGAGTATGGAGAACTCTTGCTTAGCTGAATTTAGTTGTTGAGGGTCTTTGTACTGAGTCCCTCCTTAACCTGGGCTACATTCTCTGGTGTAAAAGAAACTAAGAACACTCTCCCCTTGTACACTTTGAGTCTGTTTTCTATGTCTTGACTAACAATTCTTATGAATGCCCATGTTCAGTATTTCAATACTTAACGAAAATAACAATTATAAGTAAAAGTCTAATATGGAATGTCACCTAAGTTCAAGTAACCTCCTTTCAACTTGGACTTTCCCCAATGGTTATGATACTGAATATTTTCTATATTGCTTATTTCCTTTTCTTTTGTGTCTTCCATTTATTGGAATACCTATTCAAATATCTAGCTAGCCTTAAAATTTGATGTGTATGCTTTTTTACTAATGAGGGGTGTTTTGCTGCTGGTGATTGAGCATCCATACCAAGCAGGTGCTCTACTACTGAGTTACATCCCAACCCTATTACTGAGTTTTAAGGATTATTTATGCAATTGGGGTAGAATTTCTTTGCAACATATGTGATTTAAGATATCTTCTTCAGATTCAGAGATTTTTTTTAATCACTCAGTGTCTTTCTCAGAGCAAAAATTTTAGATTTTTATGACTTCTAGTATATAGTGTTTTTCTTTTATGGTGATGGTTTGATGTTGCATCTAAAAGTTCTTCAATTAATCAAAGGTAACAAAATTTGTTTCCTTCAGAAGTTTTATAATTTTACATTTAAATATATGACACATATTGCATTAATTTTTGCATAAGGACTTGGTTTTAGATAAAAGTTTATATTCTTTTTTTTTTTTTTTTTTTGAGACAGGGTCTCACTTTGTAGTTCAGGCTGGCCCTGAGCTCGCTATGGAGCCCAGGCAAGCCTCCGCGAACTCAGCAATCCTCTTCTCTCTGCCTCCCGAGTGCTGGGATTACAGGCGTGAGCCATCCCACCCAGCATTGTGGTATGCGGTGTTGATTATTGGTGGGCGTGAGTCTCCACACCCAGCATTATATGTGGTTACCGGGGATCGAACTCAGGACCTTGCGCTTGCGAGTCAGGCGCCGGAACCACTGAGCTAACCCTCCGGCCCAAAAGTTTATATTCTTATTCATGAATGCAAAATTGTTTCACAACCATTTGCACTAAAGAGTGTCTTTCTCTATTAAACTACCTTTGTGGTTTTGTAAGAAATCAATGACCCATATTGTGTGGGTTTCTTTCTTGATATTTTGGCATTGATTATTATGTCTGTCCTTTCTCCAACACCATAGCTTTATTACTGTAGATTTATGATAAGTTTTGAAGTTAGATAATGATTTCTCCAACTTCAGCTTTTGTTTTTATTTTTTCAATATGATTTGATTAATCTATATTTGCTTTTACATTTTGTACAAATTTTACAGTTTATCACTGAAGATAATCAGAATTACATAAAATCTATAGACATCTTTACAGAGAAAGAAACT
Organism: Thryonomys swinderianus; assembly: GCA_004025085.1. Lineage (NCBI taxonomy): Eukaryota > Metazoa > Chordata > Mammalia > Rodentia > Thryonomyidae > Thryonomys > Thryonomys swinderianus. Next base: position 43,354 of record PVIC010001470.1, on the reverse strand, counting down.
GAAAATATAGAGATAGACCACAGAAACTATCCAATTTAAGCAAGAGAGAAAAAGATTGAAAAAGACAAGAGTCTCTCAGGACCTGCGGAAAGTAACAAAAGACAAATGTTTACGTTGTTGAAGTCTGAGTAGAAAAAGAGAAAAGGAACAATGAACGAAAAATGTGGAAGAATCCATGACTGAAATCTTTCCACATTTTCAAAAAGACGTACTACTAGAAATTAAAAAGATCCCCCAACAAGATTAATGAAGGAAATGCCCAGAAATGTCACAGTGAAACATTTGGAAATTGAAAACAAAAAAACCTTAAAGCAGCCAGAGGAAAATGATATAGAATTCCCAATGGAACGATGATAAAAATGAATATACATTCATCTTCAGAAACTGTGGAACCTAGAGGCAGTGGACACTTTCTGTATACGGAAAGAAAAGACTATTCACCTGTAAAATCTACATCCAGGGTGGATTGGAACAAAGGCATTTCCATGAGGAAAAGTTAAGGAAGTGGATGGTAAGGAGATCTCTTTCAAATGCAGCCATTCCATCTGCAGGAAAAGAGAACTATAATCAAATTAATCAAATCCTCAACCATCAAAAATAAAGGAAGAGGAACAGAAAATATCTAGTCAAATAGAATAATTATTCTGCTCTTGAGCTGTGAAAATATTTTTATAACAAAAATAAAAAATGTTAAATGAGAGAATATACACGGGGTGTAGATGTAATATGTAAGGCTATTGCAACATACAGGGACAATTATATTCCACTATAAAACTAAATACAGAAGAAAATTAAGTATGTGATAAGAGAGAGATGAGACAAAATGAAAAACAATAGATAAGTTAAAATGAAATGTTAAGTGATGAAAGAGAAAAAGAGCAACTAAAAATAGTGCTAACCTGAAGACAAAAATAACAGATCTAAATATGAGTTGCCATAGAAAGAAACAATGCATATTTAAATTGTTAAAGTTTGTTACAGTAAAAGCCACATTGCCAACAGTCTCCCTCAAGTAGTGCCCCTACACTCACATGCACTTATTTTGCAATTTCTCTAAACCCTTCTCTGAAGGCTTTCAAGAGTGTCTTTAGTTACATTGTTGCCTCCATGTCTTCAATCCATGCAAAATGTTTACCCTTCCCAGCCTTTTTGATTTGGGAAAAGAGCTAGCAGTTGTAAGGTGCCAGAACGGGTAAGTAACCAAGAGGAGTAACCACCATCATGTTTTTGACAAATCGACCTTTCCTTTGCATAGCACTTAGTAGCAGCATTTGCCGTAGTTTTTTAACCATACCTCTTAAGAACAACCATGAGAAAGGGCTTCCAGAACAGCTTTGGAAAGTGCCATTTGTTAAAATAAAATCCATTTTTAACTGTTTAATAAAAAGTGGCAAGAATGATTAAATAAATCTTCTAAGCGAGGGATAGTATTTGGGAAGATTATAGGAATGTGTCCTTTACTTAATAAACTTTAAGAGTTCAAACATTCACCATACATTTTGATCTACCCTTGTATATACTTATACTAAATGAAGCATACTAACTAAAAGACAGAAATAATCAGTGTATTTTTAAATGATGCAAATGATAAGCTATTTTACAAGGAACTCATTCACAGTGTAAAGATAAAAGCAACAAGTCTAAATCATGGGAGAAATATACCATGGAAACTCGGCCTGATGACTGATAGAGGAGCTATATTATCAGGCAAAGTAGATCTCAGAGTGAGTAAATTATCAGGGATAATCAGGGATATGATGACAAGAGTCAGTTCACCATGAAGACATAACAGTCCTTAGTGTACGTGCACCTAAATGACAGGGCTTTTAATGACAGTGCAAAAGCTGCTAACACAAGAGAAGAAATTTTGGAAGCTCCATAACTACATTTGGCAATTTCAACACTCCTGGCTCAGTAATGTCAGAGCCAACAGAAAATCAGCAAGGATACAGAATTGTAAAACATCATCAACTAATGGGATCTACATGATGTTTATAGATAATTCTACCCATAACAGTAGAATATACATTCTTTTTAAAAGTACACGGAGTGGCCAACAAGATAGATCATACCCTGAGTTTTAAAACAAATATTAACAAGGAATCTAAGTTCTGTAAAAAAACAAAATATGCACTTTGATCTATAATTCAAATAAGTAAAAAATTAATAACAGGAAAAAAATAAAAGAAAAATCCTCAAGAAAATAAAAGAAAAATCCTCCTCTTAAAAATTAAACAATATTCTTCTAAATAATCTATGAATCAAAGAAGAAATCTTAAGGAAATGAGAAAATAATTTCAACTAAAATGAAAATAAAACAAATAAAACTTGTGAGATACAACTGCACTAGTGCTTAGAGGGAAACTTAAACACTAAATACTAATGTTAGAAAAGATACCTTTCCTAAGTTATCTAAATCTCTATCTGAAGAAGAATTAAATAAATTCAAAACAAAAAGAGGGAGAGAAGAAAATAGAGTGGCAAGAACAAAGGATACTGAAGAGAAAAAGAAATCTAAAGCCAATTATTTACAAGAAATACAGTGTAATACTGATAAGGATTTAGCAAGATTTTTCTTGATGAAGAAAGTAGGACAACAAAACAAATTACTAACATCAGGGGTGAAATAGAAGATACCGTTACTGATACCATTGACATTAAAAAATAACAAGGGAGGGGCCAGGGGTTTAGCTCAAGTGGTGCCATGCCTACCTTGGAAGCAGAAGGGCCCAAATTCAATCCCCAGTAAGGCAATAAACAAACAAACAAATAAATAAAAACAAATAAAGATAACAAGGGAATACAATGAGGAATTGTATTAACAAACAGGATTATTTTTCACAGTTGAAGTAAATGGGTCGATTCCTTGAAAAGCACAGACTACCTAAAGTCACTCAAAGCGTAACAGACAACTTGAATGGGCCTATACCAATAAAATTGAACTTGTAGCTATAATCTTCCTGAAGAAGTTCCCCAAATCATTGGGATTATGTCATTGGGAAATGGTATTAAATGTTTTTAAAAGCAATAGAACCGATTCAATAACAGCTCCTCCAAAAAGTAGTGGAAGAGGAAACATTTCCCAACTCAAATTATGAAGTCACCATTACTGTGTTTCCAAGACCAGACAGGTGCAGCAGTGAATACAGGGAAGGAAGCAAGTGAGAAACAGAGAGAGAAAGGAAACTATGGACTAATTGTCTCATAAGTACAGATGCAAAAACACTACATTGATTTTTTTTTACAAAAGTAAACTGTATCCAATAATGTATAAAAGAATACACCCCAACTATGTGGTGTCTATTTTGAGAATGTAAGGCTATGGGAATATTCCAAAAATCAGTCAATGTAATCCACCAAAACACAGAAGGAAATTTACCCATTGCAAGGAAAACCACATGATGATATTAGCTGATACAGAAAACACTTGACAAAGTTCAGTGTCCGTTCCTGACATGCCCTCTCAGAAAACTAGGGATAGAAGAAGTAAAGACATCAACACTACACCCACTACTAACATAGTCATGAGAGGTGAACAGTGCTTCCTCTAGAAGGACATGCGGCAAGGGCAGCATTGTCTTCATTCAACGATAGTGGCACGAAAGTGGCAGCACTGCTTTCATTCAACATCATGACAACCAGTGCACACTCCAGTTGGCATCGTGGGAAAAAGAAAAATGGAAATGTGAGCTTTATAAGTCAAATGGCATAGAGACATAATGGTGGCAAACATAACTGGCCAGGGGAGGACATTTCTCTGAATGAAAGGAAAATAATGGGAATGTGTCAGAGAATAATGTGCTCTGATTATTTTTTCTTGTGAAAGGAAAATTTGATGGAGAATTCTGTATTTATTTAGTTCATTCATTCATTCATTAAATTAATTCTGTAGAAAGTGGAGACAAAGAGTTAGGGATATAGCTCAGTGGTTGCCTACTGTGTGGGAGGCCATGGGTTTCATCCCCAGAACCACACCAGAAAAATGACAATAAAAGTGCTAAGACCTCTCCTGATATATTTAGAAATGTAATACAATACTCTTCCATGAGATAAAAGAAAATCCCAAGGACAAAAGCATTGAAAAGTTTATTAAATGAGGAAGCAAACAAAATGCCCAGTATAGAGAAGGAAAGGGTTAAGATTTCTTGTTTTTAGAACTGATGAAAAAGGTGCCTACTTGTATCTAAGAGTTTATATTTTTATGTTTTGGTCTAAATCTTTAAAAATGTAACACCATGGAAACGGTCATGTTATGCTTTGCTGTTTAAATAAACTTAAAAGTTCTATTTTTGATAGAAATAACAATAATTGAGTGCAAAATCATGCTTATCTATGTTTCTCATTTAAATACGCTTAGAGGATGTTCAGCTTTTGGCACCAAAACTGTTGAATGTAGGCTTAAGGTCTTGTTCTTTTTTGGGGGGTGGAATAATGACTTATAACCTTGCAAAAGCTACCTAACTTCTTTGTGAAGAAAAAAAAAGAAAATGCCAACCTACTCCCCATGTGGTTAGAGGAACTAAACATCTGAAGATGTAGTTCCTGGGCTGCCTGAAGACTAATAAAAACCCAAGTTGTACCTTGGAAAATGTCCATCAGTGGATGACATCAATGGAAAAAGAAAAATGTATTTATACACAGTGGAGTACTATTGTGCCATAAAGGAGAAATATGAGTAATTTGTAGGAAAATGGATGTATCCTAAGAACAATGTTAATTAAAATAGAGAAGACACACATGTTAAAATATCATGATTTCTCTTATATGAGAAATCCAAAGTGTAAGTACATTAGAACAAACATAATAGGAAACAAGGAGATAGATCTTTTGCAGAATAGAAAGAACCAAAAAATGGAGGGCGGAGGAGGAGTCAAGAAGGGGGAAGAGGATGAAAAAACAATTAAGATGTATTACACACATGTACCAGCTCCTCACAATGCATGTTAGCATTGCATTCTGTGAACGTGTACTAATTCAAGTTAAAAAAATAAATAAAAATCAAAACAGGAAAATACATACTTTTATTGCTACTTCTTTGCCATACAGCAGCTATAGCTTAGTACTCAGTGGAAGATAGAATTAAGAATATAGAGGAATTACAATGAGAATACAGATTCTGAGGGAAACCAGGCATTCTTGCTAGGGGAAGAAAGAATTTACTCTGCCCTGTACCCATAGCCTCTCATTTTTGTTACTTTTTTACTGTGGAAAACTAATCTAAGAATTCAGACTCCAGTGAAGGAAAGTTCAGTTATAAAGGATTTTGAGAACAATTGAAGCAGTCAAATAGAGAGGGGTTCACTTCTTTCCCAAATTTCTCTGGAAATGAGACTTTCGTAATTATGCTTAATAAATATATAAACTCTTAAGACTGCAAAACTAAGTTTGACACAACTCTCAGGGATTAATTTGGAACATTTGGGGAATACTGTGCCAGGCTGGATATGGGGTTAAATACTTCACAGCCTTTAGTCATATTTGATTTCTATGACAATTGTATACATTGTTTGTTTTTGTTTTTGTTTTGAAACAGGGTCTCACTTTGTAGTTCAGCCTGGCCCTGAGCTCACTACGTGGCCCAGGCAAGGCTCAAACTCAGCAATCCTCCTGCCTCTGCCTCCTGAGTGCTGGGATTACAGGCATGAGCCACCATGCCCAGCACTGTGGTATGTGGTTTTGATGGCTGGTGGGTGTGAGTCACTATGCCCAGCACTGTATGTGGTTACTGGGGATCGAACTCAGGACCTTGCGCTTGTGAGGCAGGTGCCAGAACCACTGAGCTAAATCTCTGGCCCTGCATACATTGGTTTTTAATCATTAATTCTATGACATAGATGAGGAGATTGAGGCATTGTGTCTTGCTTACGGACACAGCTTTGAAATAAGTTATCCATGAGTACATTCATTGAGTCTGATGTTGGTACAGCTCTTCCAGTGGAAGCTCTAACAGGCTTAGCTGGCTCCCAGGAAGGGGAAGAAGAGGTGGAACACGGAGACCATTCCCGTTTGTCTATTTTCCCTACAGTCTTCACACCTGTGTTTCTCACTTCTTCACCCAGGTCTCTCTCTCCCCCCTTGACTTCTCTCTATTTTCCCCTTTCTACCTTGACTCCTAAGACTTTAGGAGCAGAGACAAGACCCATACACAAGTGAACTGTAACAAGTGCTACCGAAGAGGTACAAAAACAAAAAGTACTGAAAGACATTAGGAAAGAGATATAGAAGTCCTGCTTTGGGATACTGAAGGAGATACAGTATGGTTCAACTCACTTGCAGAAATTCTGCGATAATTATAGGTTTTCCACTGGCAAAGCTGGGGTGAGATTGCCAAAAGAATATTTTACTCCTTTTCTTTATTTTGCAAACAGGGCTTATGAAACCTAGACCAAGTAGGGAAAAATAAATCTGAGTTCCAGTGATGGCTTAGCAGTCTAAGTCATCTGTTTCAAAGTAAGACAGAATTACAACCAGCTGGTAGTGATTTTCAAATCCTGACCCCTGCAGAAAGGGCTGAAAATTGACCAGATCCTTCATTTCTTGTCCAGGGCAACAGGCTGTGTTTCCCTCACAGGACACTATGGATGTTATGGGGCCTTTTTTTTTTTTAATTTTGTTTGTAACCCCAAGCCACACTGTTCCGGTATTTTGAATACAGCATTTATAAATTGAAAATAGAAGAAGGGTACAGAATGTGCAATATTTCCTAGCTCATTGTTCTTGTCCATAAAAAATACTTTAAAAAGAAAATTCTGCATTCTTCACGTTAGCAGCAGTAATGGCATTATTCTCTCTGTAATTTACAGTGAACGGTAAAAAAGCAAGCACGTGGGTACCTCCCCTCCCTGATTCAACTCTGCTACAACATGGGGTGGCCCGACAGTCCTCAGAGCTTCTAATTAAGAAATGAAGTGGGTACCCGTGTGCTGTGCACTGCTCGTCATAGCCTGAGGTGTGTCTTCCCAAAGATAGGCTGAAGTCCTAACCTGCAGTGCCTGTGCCTGTGTCCCTCTGTGGAAAAACGGCCTTTGTAGATTGAATCAAGTTAAGATGTGCTCAGTAGAGGGCGGTCCCAATTCAACAAGGAGCTGGCCTTCTAAAGACAGAAGCAGAGGGCGAATGTCCGGTGAAGATGGACCCGGAATGGAGGGGTGCGTCTAGAAGCCAGGGCACCTCGGGGTTGCTGGCCCTCACCAGAGACTGGACGAGGCCACAGGGGAGCTGCTCCCTCCGAAGGAATCAATGCTGTTGACATGGATTCCAGACTTGTGGCCTCGGGAATGTGAGAGAAGAAGTTCCTGTTGTTTGAAGCTACCCAGTGGGTGGTACTGCAGTCTGGCAGCCTCGGGAAACAAACCTACCACCTTCATGAAAACTGTCCGCGAAAGGACTCTGTGTAACATTACACATAAAATTTAACAAAAACACTTAATCTGACAACTGTTATAAATATGAAAAATATTATCACACACAAGATAATAGATGCTATGGGGGGAGCTAGGCTACTTTGATGGAGAAAGGAATATTTATCATGGAGAAATTTGTTCATCTTTGAAGAGATGTAAGAGATAGTTTTAGCCAGGAGCGGGCAAGCTGAGGGCAGGAGGCCAAAATCAGTCCACACCTGCCATTGGTCAGCTGCTAAGCTAAGAATAGTTTCTATATTTCTTTTCTTTTCTTTCCTCAATACTGGAGAATTCAGTCTCAGGTGTTTGCACTGAATTACATCCGTAGCCTTTATCTTTAAAAGAAAAACATTTAAAACAGTGATTTCACAACATCATTAAATTCCCAGACTGTGCTCAAACTTTCAATCCTCCTGCATCATCCTCCCAGACTGTAGTTTCTGTATTTCTGGTGGTTCTTGAACTTGGCCCAGTTCTTTTTTCCTTCTACGCTGAGGATGCCTTCAGAGCACTGAGACAAAGGGCTCCCTAGATGCAGAGACTCTAGATCCCCGAACACTGTGCAGACTGGACCCTCAATTTTCAGCTCACACTTTACTGCTACATGAGAAATAAACCTCCACTATGCTCCATCATTGAGATATTCAATATAAACAGATGAGAGCATTGTTATGATACTTTCCCTATTATTATTATACTGGCCTAAAAGATACTGTTTCTTTATCTAAACTGAATTCCCACTCTTACTCTAAATTAAACCAGAAAAATATGCAATGGAGACCTCATGTGGCCCACAGAATGCAAAATGTTCACTATATGTTTCTGTACTGGAAAAGTTTGCCAGCTGCTGGCCTGGCCCAGGGACTGAGTAATCCATTTCGTGGTTCTGGGCCCAGAGAACCCAGAGTCTCCTGCAGGCTGGGCACAAGGGAGGAACAAAGCTGCCCTTCTTGGTGAGGAAGTGTCTGCAGGCTTGAATCTCCCTCTCAGCCCACCTAGTAGCCCCAAACTTGATACCCTCCCAATGACCACTATAATGATATTGGCAACAATTGAGTATTTATAGTGTTTCACAGTAGTGCTAACCATGTCCTATGGAATTTAGTTCAAAATAATCTCACCTTGTCCTTTATTTGTGATGCTCTATGACAACCATATCAATACAACAGTGTTAGACCAATGGCTGTAGTGGCTCCCCAAATCTTCAACAGCTCTATCCTAGTGGTGACAATAACTGTACAATTCCATTGAGTTGTTTGTAAACATATGTCCTTGTGATCATTATCTCCATCTTTATACACAAAGGAACTGGAGTTTAGAGAGATTAAATAAACTCACACTTCTGCAAAAGGTCAAAAACAGGACCCATCTGACTTCTACCTCCTTCACTCTCCCACATGTGAAACTGTACTGAGCTGCTCTTACGCAGTCTTCCCTCCTCACTGAGGGTCCTCAGGTCCAGAACACTGAAGGCATTTGTCTAGGGCCACTGGCTAGTTGGTCGTTGGCTGGGTCTGGAGTCCTGGTCTCCTGGCTCCTGATATGATGCTCTTTCCACTGTCTTATTTGGGTTCTTTCACTATGACTGATTGTGGGTGGAAAGCACATTGAGCAGGCTGGCTCTGAGCAGAAAGAGGAGCAGATATACAGGTTAAAGTCCTTGCATTCATTTTCTTGTTCCTCAGTTTGATAGGCTGATGAATGACATTCACATAGACTGGCGACTGGTGGACCACTGTCTGGCCCTCACTCTTCTCTTATTATTCTTGGTTTCCTAGGCAATATTTTGCTTTGCAAATACCCAGCTGGTTTCGTGTCTCAGGAGAGGCCCTAAGCATGTTCTCTTCTCTAGCATCTCTCAGCAATGGTCACCCAGGCACTTTCCTCACTCTACCATGGCAAGACCTTCTTAACCTTGATTCTCATCCTTCCCTTCTTGTCCCATGGAGTGGAAGGGTGGTTTTGTCTTCCAATTCAGACTGTAACTCTCCATGAATCCATTCTCGCCAGCACCTCAGAGCTGGCTTGACTTACATTGGCTGATTCCTTTTTAACCCATCTTCAGGATCATTCTATCAGATTTTATGAGAAGGCTGCATTTATAGGAAATTTAGCCTAACATCAGACTTGGGACCAGCATGTGCTTCTTTAGGTGTGGAATGCTAGATGTGATATTCTCATCTTATTCTTTATTTGTGATGCTCTATGACAACCATATCAATACACTAGCATTAGGCCAATGGCTTTAATGGCTCCAAGTAATTAATAGCTCCATCCTAGTGGTGATGATAACTGTATAATCCCATTGAGTACTTCATAAATATATGACTTTGTGAAATACATGCAATTATAATTCTCATTTTACAGATGGGGAAACTGAGTTATAAAAAGATTAAACAACCTCAAGAACACAGAGCCAGGATGGAGCTTGCAATTCTATATAAAGATAGCAGTTATCTCTGAAGGTTTCCTGACATACGCCAAGCCTTCTTGGTGCTTTACATATGTATTGAGAAAGTCTCGTGAGACATATGCCCATATGTCGTCTGTGGTTTTTCCTATGTTTCACCCCTTAAGCAGCTAGGCCTTCTGTAAACTTTCAGGGAAGGGAAAACCACCAAAATGAAGATAACAGAGGAGACATAATTCTTAGCTTTTGAGGACCACAGTCATAGTCATAAATCAAAGGTTTCAGAGATCAGATGAAAAAGTTTGAAGTGCTTTGCACCAGACCAGACAAGATGCTTTAAATCTGAGAAGGAAGAGAGTCGGAGAAGTCAAGAAAACTGGCATGGTGGTGGAAACCCTGGAAGGGATCTGGGGAGCATTTACTAGGTACTCTACAGCCTGGAAGCCCTGGGTAGGACAATGTGAAACACCCAGACAGGACGGAAGGTGGGAAATCAGATGGGTCCTGTGTCTTCCCTGGGCTTTGGATGAGGACACCCCAATTTGACTGAGATTACATCTTTATAACTAAGCCAAATTAGAGCTCAACATAGAAATGAAGCAAGGTCATAGATAAATCAGGAAAGCCGCATTTCTTACGCAGCTGAGTTTGGGGCCCATGTGTAGCCACACATTCACTGTCTACTTCATATAGTGACACTGTGGGGTCCTTTTAATGTTTTCTCCACATTATAGCATCTGATTACAGAGTGGAAAAACAACTCGCCCAAGGCACACAGCTAATAAACAGAAGAAAGACTGCCTGAGGAGACACATGGAAAACAAACGATGAAAGAAAAGAAACGAAGTAGTAAGAAATAGAATCTCTAAGGCATAGCCCCTGAATTATAATCATCTCTACAAAGAACACTTTTTTTGTTTTTTTTTTATCTTCCAATGCAAGTGAGCATTTTGTCAGGATATACTTACATTTTACTCGGTGGAGTAATCATTTCCTGGCTCCCTTTTCCCGAATCTCTAACTTGGGATCGGACATGGTGAAGACGTAGCCGGCCTCCACGAAGAAGTTATTCAAATGTTTTATTGCTGGAAAAAAAAAAAAAAAGCCCGCCTGTGAATCAGAGTTCTATCATGGAAATTATGCTTTGTGACAAATATGTTATGAATGGCTGCTCATAAAGCCCTGCCAGGATGTATGCTATCACAGCATTCAATTATTTTAACCCTGTGAACTTGCTTGTGATAAATCATGGGAAAACCAAAGAGAACTATCTTTAGTCACTGCACCGTTTCACTGGCTCGAATCATTCACGGGTCTAAAAATACAATTTATATCATCGGATTCCTGAAATTCTTTCAGTGCTTACATTCTGATTTAAGTGGCATTAAAGCGAGGGTGATTAGGCTGAGGAGTCCAAGGCTACTGACCAATGTCCCCCCAAGTATTAGCTGTCCATCACCTCGAGGGTATTGTTTATCAGACTCACAGCACCAGGGCAATTAGAACGTGGCTGATTGGGCTGGGAAAGACTCAGAATTTTCAGCTGGAAAGGGATCTTTTTGTGACAGCCTATCGGACACTTTTGGTGGGGTTAATGTAGAGTCAGGTAGATGTACAATTCAGTGTCCTGCTGCTGATACAATCTGCATCTTGTGTTTTGTCTATTTGTGTACATAGCAGGAGAAAACTGAGTTCGGTTCCAGTGTGAAGGGTTAAGATATTGAAGACATGAAATTGCAGAGTTCGGGGACACCAAGGTGAAAATACCTCTGGGGGTGGGGTGGGTAGAAAGTAGACGCATTGTGAATTGATTATCGTACACAATAACTTCTCCAGATTCAATTTCCTCTTCCAATAAAATTACATCAGTGGTTTAGATGTGAGATTCTTAATGCCAGGAAATGAACTCAAATCACCTGGAGAACATTCAAATATCCTTACTCACTCCAAGAAATTATAGTTAATTAATCTACTGTAGGATTCTAGCTGAGAAATATTTAATTACTAGACATTTCTGGAGTCTCCAATAGATTCTATCCAAAGGCTCTGTGATGGTCTGAGCTTTTGGGAAAATGGAAATGAAGGTGCAAAAGTAAACTATCACCACTGGCATTGAACTTTACAGTTGGCATTTTTCTGATACAACTTTTCCTAGAATTTCTTGCGAGTATTTTTTAACAGGGGTATAAGCCAGTAGTAAAATCATTCCCACTTAGCAGTACAGAGTATGTAGAACAGAGTCAAAAAAGAAGTTTATCATATTTTGAGCACGTATTTGTACAGCTCTTTCTGTCTCTCTTTCTGTCTCTCTCTGTCACACACACACACACACACACACACACACTTTTACATATAAAGGTCTTCCTTCACAGAATCACAGTTCGATGCCCTATGCTGATCAGAAGTTTGAAGTGGATGTGGGTCTTTCTTGATCAACATTTACTCTGCCTTTGAGATACTTATCGCACACTGTTTGGGAACCCTGCCTGTGACCTGAATGACTTGCAAAACAATTATTGATGTAAAAATCATATTAATAAGAAAAACCCTCCTCACCAGCTGTGCTCCAAGGATTTCTGGATTTGATTACCAGCTATTCAATGCTTGACGATTTGACTGGTATTTAATGCTTTCTCGTTTCCCTGATAGGGACCGCTAAGCACGTTATGTTCTCTCTCCCAGTTGGCAACTCAACAAAGGCCAGCAATAAAAACCTCCACTTGTGTAATAAACTGTTGTACAATCTACTGCTTATGAACAAGGTCCCTGAAAATGTGCAACCTTTCTGCACGTTAAACACAAAACAGATGGAGGTTTGAAAATAACTTTCTTCTTCAGGGGAGGGGAGAGTCGAAGAAGGGAAAGCAAAACTCACAAAGTCCTAACTTCCTAAACCAGAGGCCAAGTGCCGTGTCTCAGGTTGTAAGGGGCAGCTGCACTGCTTCAAGGAGCCTCGTCCTGGCTGCCTGGGAGGTGGGGTGCAGGCTGCAAGGAGACGGTGTGTGCAGAGTAATGGAAAAGTCAGCTCTGCCCAGCTGCCACTTGCTGTCCAGGTAAACCAGCCAAGTCACTAATTCCTTCGAGTCTTGTTTGTAAATCTCATGTATAAAATGGTGATAACTTGGGGCTCTCTTTCCCCAGCACCAGAGAGAATGGAGTTGCTAGAAATATAATTTCACCCTGTGTGGAGGTGATTATTGTTTTTTATTTACTTTGTCTATTTATTGGTTTTATATGTGTTAAGAAAAGCAGATATATGTAATATCCGGGGCAGAAAAAATATAGAGCTAAGAATTTTTGAAAGATATGTGTTCACATACATGCATGTATGGACGAATCTATTTTCTTAGATTCTTCCATGTTTGGGGGATACACATCTATCTTATGGAGTACCACTTAATAGTAAGTATATGACCTTATTCATGAACATGACCAAGGGTGGGCTATTAAATGAGGTTAAAGCTTTCTCTCAGAATCATACAATAGCCACCTTCCATTCACCTCCTGCCCCATGAAAGCGCCCAATGTGTTCATCCTGTGGTGTAGTGTGGGGGTCCACATAGCAGACAGTAACTATAAAATGTGGCAGTGTCCACAAAATGTATTCCTCAAAATATAGAATCTTGTGGGGCTGGTGATTTAGCTCAGTGGTTCCAGTGCTTGCCTAGCAAGGACAAGATCCCTGTTTCGATCCCGGTAACCACACACAATACTGGTGTGGTGACTCATGCCCACCAATAATCAGTACCACATATCACAGTGCCC
>PVIC010001470.1:0-29676 GCA_004025085.1 Thryonomys swinderianus | reverse complement strand
AGTATTTATCAGGCAGGATATGATCTGGACAATAGAAAACACACAGGAATTTCAAATGAGTAAGATTTAACACCGGAATTAATGACTCAGGGGTAGGACGACTGAGAAGGATGCTAAGGAAGTAGTGATTGCGTCTCTAGAGAAGGGACATAACTACGAGGGAGGTCCACTGGAGAGGCATATAAAATTCTGGAAATGATGAAAAAAAGACTTGCAGCTATATCCGAAGAAGCCCTGACTTGGGTTTCTCTACCGCCACCTATTGGCAAGACCTAAGAAGTGGGTTAAAGAGGATGGGCTGCGGAAGGAAGTTTGGAGCTGAGGCCCAAGGGGAATGACTGGCAATTAGGGCCTGCTGAGAGGCTTCTCTGAGGTAGAATAGTGGGTGAAACCACGCAAAATGCCCAACACAGAAGGAAATAAAGACAAGGGATCTCTGAGGCCAAAACGTGCAGGCAAGAAGTGAGACTGAATGTTATAGAAAAACAGGCCATGTCAATGCCCAGAGAGACCTCTTTTAGTTTAACTGACCAGCGATTGTTCAGTGTGAGACAAGAAGCAAAAATAACAACATTGCTGAACGGTATTGATTTGTTTAAACCTCAGGTGCCTACAAATAATCTGAATTTTTTTCTGCTGTACTTAGCTGACACCCTGTGCAGCCAGTAACTCTACTGTGTGTGTGTGTATATAATCTATATCTATAGAGATATAGATACATAGACAGATATGGATACTTAATGCTTGCTATATTTCCAAAGCATATTAATTGATTTAATTCTTCCATAGTCCAGTGAGAGTAAAACAAACCATTTAAAATTTATCTTTATTTTACAGGTAGGATGTGAGCATGTTAAATAAGTGATGAGGTCATCTCTTAATTATCTGCAAGGCTGGAGACTGCACTTATGTCTGACTTCTAGCCCACTGCTTTTCTGCCCCAACATAAAAATCTAGGAGCTTTTCAAAAAAAGTTTTGTTTTAAACATGACTTCGGCAATGTTTCTAAACATGAAAATAAATCATGCATAGTAGAGTATAGTATTTTTTTTTGCAGTTTTGCTTTTTGCAGTTTCAGTTGCCCACAGTCAAACGAACCCAAAGATATTAAGTGGAAAATTTCAGAAAGAAGCAATTCGTAAGTTGTAAACTATATGCCCCCTGGAGTAGCATGATGAGACTTGGTGCCATCCTGTTTCTCCTCACCCAGAGCTTGACTCCTGTCTTTGTTCAATGTATCCATGCTCTATATGCTACTCCTCTGTTAGTTGCTTAGCTGCTGTCTTGTTTATGAGGTGGGCTATTGTGGTATCGCTGTACCATGTTCAAGTCACACTTTTGTTCAGCAAGAGGGAGATCCTATTCATATAACTTTTATTACAGTACATTAGTATGATTTTTCTATTTTATTATTGCTAATTTCTTTCTGTGCCTAATAAAAAACAGTGTTTATAGGTTTTGGTACTGTCTGAGGTTTTAGATGTCCAACAAAGGCCTGGGAACATATTTTCTGTACATAAAGGTGGATTACTGTCCTGAGTTTAACTAAGAGAGCTCCCTTATGTCCAGTTCTCCAAGAAGTGTCCACGTACCACTCTGGGCCTCCTTTGTTTGCAATTCTGTTGACCCTACAGACCGTGCCTGTCCTTCTGTGTGGCAAATGGCAGCGCTGCATTTTAAATGAGATATACAGTATAAATTCACAAGTAAAGGAAAAACCCTCTATAGGTAAAATCGTCTTTGGAAAAGCTCTTCAATTTCCAGTAAAATACAGATATATCCTCTTATAAGAAGACCAGTACTGCCTGTATCTTCCAGGATGGCAAATATCCTCAGTTACTTTTACTGGACTCCTAATAAGAGGGGGTTGGCCTGTACTTGGTGCAGACAAAATGTTTGCACTTTTAAATGCTGGGATAATTCTCAGCATCTGGTACGCTCACATGGGAGGGCCCAGACAGGAAAGAGACCCAGGGAGAGAGCAGTCTCTCAGTCCCTGGCAGCCATCTCTGGGTCTCCATAGCAAGCTGACTCTGTGTTATGTACAATCTCTTGGCCTATGAGAAGACTGAAGAGAATTCTGCAAAATAAGTAACCTGCGCTCCCCACACTGTCCAGGTCATACAAAACCTTCACAAAACTAAACCAAAAACCTGAAAATGTTCAGCTATAAGAGAAGAGGCTGAAGAAGCTATGCCATGTGGTGTCCTGGCACAGAAAAAAAAAATTACTAGAGAAACTAAAACTCCAAAGCAAAACTCAACCAACCAAGCAAAATAAAACAGACTCCAGCCCAGTGAAACCTGAGCACACATAGAATTTATCTTATGATAATGAACTTATATTGCTTTCTGGGTTCTACCAATGCTAGGGTGTCAATTGTGAAGAAAACTGGATGAGAAATATAAGAAAATTCTGTTATGTCTTCACAAGTTTTCTATAAACCGACATCCATTTTAAGTAAAAGTAAAGTATTAAAATACCATTTACAAAATACCCTGAAATGTAAAAGAGATTTAATTCAGAATGCATTAGCTCTCTACCTGGATAGATACAAAACATTGTGACACATTAAACATAACCTAAATAGATAGATAGTTGTGAATTTTTTTCTTTTTTTGAGACAGGGTCTCGCTTTGTAGTTCAGGCTGGCCCTGAGTTCACTATGGTGCCCAGGCAAGCCGCTGTGAACTCAGCAATCCTCCTGTCTCTGCCTCCCGAGTGCTGGGATGACAGGTGTGAGCCACCATGTCCGGCATTATGGTATGCGGTGTTGACTGTTGGTGGGCGTGTCTCCACACCCAGCATTATATGTAGTTACTGGGGATCGAACTCAGGACCTTGCGCCTGCAAGGCAGGCACCGGAACCACTGAGCTAATCCTCTGGCCTGATAGTTGTGAATATTGATTGGAAGACTCAATACTGTTAATAATAAAATTATAATATTTCCAAACCTTATCAATAGATCCTAGCAAAGTATTTTTAGCAATTGGCAACTCTGAAGTATATGTGAACAGTCCAACTCTCCCTAAAATGTAAAATTAAGAGAATTCTGGGAGCATTTATCCACTTCAAGACTTGTTCTTTTTTTTTTTTCCCCTAATGGTATTGGTGATTGTACTCAGAAAACTTATAAAATCACTTTTTCAGTAACAAAAAAATTTCATGATACTTAGACCAAACTTCTAAGTCTTTAGGTTTCACAAACTTTATTTCAGAATATCAAAGAAGAGAAGTCTCTTCCTACAGAGAAAAACAAAACTTCATGACTCTGTTCTCTGACTACAGTGAACTTGTAATTTCAATAGCTTGATTTCCAATGTCTAAATACAAATAACTTCCACATTTGAAGTTTTCCTTGAGTACACTATTCAGGATGAATCCAACATTTGATCCAGACACACATGCATGGGACTTTATATAACTGACCTTTAATGATGGCAGAGATTCTTCTACATTTACTGAAGTTACTTCCCTTCATAAGCCTAACTGTATACTACGTGACCTCCACAATTTCAGAGGAAGTGCCAATATGAATTTTCTAATTTTATTCTACTTTTATAATGGATTTTATTGGTACATTTTATATATACATTATGATCACATTCAACGTTGAAAATTTGTACCAATACATGACACATCTTGCTTCTCATTTTTTTCCCATTTCCCTGCCCTCCTTACAACCCCCTCTCCTATATACATCACTTTCTTTTCTAACCACAAAAATTTTCTTTCTCCTTTACCTTCCCTTACTTCCTCTCCCTTTTCCCTTCGAACATTTTCTTCCTGTTTCACAATACCTGTCATACATTTTGGAACTCGTTTACACCTTCAGTATCTTACTATAAACAATCATAAGACTATATTGCCATTGTTAATTTGACTTTGAGAGTGTAGGTAATTCCTGCTCTATAAAAGGTAAATTTCATTGAGAAGAAAATTCAGTCTTGGTTTCAGAAGACTTAAATCTGCTTCTTCTACTTACCAGCTGGTACATTTGGTCAACCCACTCAACCTCTTACTTTCATACCCTTATCTTCTGCACAGAGGAACTTGCTTAAATATCCCTAGGATTATGTGGCTAGGTGAGATAATGTACGTAAACACATACTAAAACTACTGAAAGTTCTGCTCAAGAATCAATGAATTCCACAGCCAGTTTACCCTTGTGAATAAACACTCTTTGTCGCAGCCTGATAAAATTCCCTGGTGGCACACTTCACTTCTAAAAATACTCGAGGCAGGGAGGATCAACGTGTTCCTGCAGGGAGACTGACACCACTTGGCATTGCCCTGCTTGTACAGCGTCGCGCTGGAGGAGCAGAGCTCACTTTCTAGCTTTGCGTTTTCTTATCAGTTTTGCGTGAAGAGTGCATTGGTTTTCCATTGCTGCATGTCATAAGTTTCAGAGCTCAAAACACTGCACATTTATTTCACAACTCAAGAAATAACACAACTTAGCTGGGGATTTTGTTCACGGTCACAAGGCTGCATCAAAAGGCTGGTCAGGCTACATTTTTGTTCACTGCCTCAACTAGAAAAGAATCGACTTCCAAGCTGATTTGGAAAGTTGGCAGAACTGATCTCTCATTATGTGACTGAAGGTCATGACGTTTATGATAGTTTCTGACTGAAATTTGCTGGAGATCTTTGCAGCTGCCTAAAGCTCACCCACAATTTCTTACTAACCAGATGTCTCCAATTTGGTCACTATTTCATTAGCCTCCAAAGAGAGGCTTTGGTTTAAATCTGCTCAGAAAGAAGTCTTCCACAAAAGCATGAAATCAGGAATGTGACGTCCTATTGCCATTGCCCTGTAATACAGCCTAATCGTGGTAGTGGCATCTTTACCATTGCCATGATGATTAGAGACAAGCCATAGGTCTTGCCTGTATTCAGAGGGGAAAGGATTGCTCAGGAGCATTAACACCAGGAGATGATGATCATATGGCTGCTCTAGAGTCCTTCCATCAAATCAGCATCTGTAGTTAACAAGAGAACCAGAATTTGCAACAAGTTGGGGAAAAGTATGGTCACTGGGAACAATCAGCAAATTTACCTTTTCCTTTCTTGTTTGCAAATATGAATATCGAATAGGAAACACCAGTGTTCCTATCCACCTGCAGTAGTTAGTATCAGATATCTGTTTTTGTGTGACTTACATGACAACAATCTACTTTGTCTTCCCAGTTGCCAGTTTTTACAGAGGATGGGAGGGAAAAGGGTGAATGTCGTGGGAGGATAGGTGGGCTTGTGGTGACGTGGTTTGAAGTGATTGGGTTAGATATGTGGTGGGGCTGTTAATGACTGGAGGCTATCTTTGTGTGTGTTGTTATGAGGATATTGGTGCTGGGCAACACCAAACAATAAAAAAAAAACCCAAAGACTGATTGAAAAGATTATTATTAGCCCCTACTTGGAATTATGAGCACTAGGTTTTCTGCTTACTCGGTTTCTGTTCCCTCTTAAGTTTATACTTGTCTTTGATTTTTACTTTTCCTACAGTAGTATTAGTTCTAACTTATGACTTCCTTTCTTACTTCTTTTGGCACCTTCTAGGGCATTTTGTGAATTACATTGAATCTCAGGAAATAAACTGTTGGTTAGTTCACCTTTCTAATTAAAGGTCAGTCTTGTATATCATAGGGCACTTGTCAACTTTCCACTGTTTTCTGGTGGGTCCAAATACACCCTCATATTAGATGGATCTTGGAGTGGAACAAAAAGATGGAAGTCTGTTGTTCAAAACTTTTTCAGGTTACTACAGCTTTCTTTGCAAGGATGCAGAAAGGGAAGCACACGTGAGAATGCAGTAGTGGTCCTTCCAATCAAGTAGGAAGCCAATTACCACATCTTGTTAAGGGCCTTTGGCTAAGACTGTGCATAAAATGTAATGAGAAGTCTCAAGAAAATGAAAACAGAGTGCAAAATGCAACACTTGGATCTGAAAGCAATATTTACAAATTTAACTTCCACAGGAAAAATGAAAAACATCATTATTGCTAATAGTTGTATTTTAATGGCCCACAACTTGAAAATTCTTGCAAAGAACATCAAAATTATTTCTGTCCACAATGAAAAGAGAAGAAATTATAAGATAGGTGTTACATAGCTCATATATAAATAAATGTATATTTTGGAAGGAAAAAATAAATCAGATAGTAAAAGGAATAATCTAAGAGATGCAGAAGTTTTACAGGTGGACATATGATAAAGTTGGCTACATACTATGAGGTGTATCCCTTCCTTTCACACACACATAGGCATGCACCTCATAAAAATGCTATGAGTAGAAAAAATGTCTAAGGTATTTGTTGAGTCATGAGAAATTAGAAAACAATGAAAAAGGTGAAAAAGTTCCCAACTGAAGTAAAATAGGGACCAGGAAAATGAGTACGTGGAAGGATGTGATTTGTTCACGTAGCTGCATAGAGGAGCACTGTTGCCCCAAGTTCTTTGATGACACCATGGTGGTTCAGCTTAACTAAATCTGGCTCTTAGCAGAAACTGAAGTAAACTCCCTTTAACATCAGCCTCTGCAATTAGGGCTAGTAACTCCTACTGCTAGTACAAAATGTATGATACCACTTAGAGGAGGAGAGTTTTATTTTGACTTACAGTTTTCAGAGGGTTCAGTCCCTACCTACTCAGCAGGGTCCAAGGCAGGAAGGGTAGGGTGCAAGGGTCTCTGGAGGAAAGCTATTCCTGTTGTGTGAGTCAGGAAGCAGGGAGAGAAGAGAGGAGCTGGAGGGAGAAGCAGTGAACCCCTCTCCTCAGCTATGGACAGATCCATGAATCACTTCCACTAATAAGTACAATGCTGCCATGATCCATTAACTTTCCTCACACATGAGGATTTGGAAGGATGTCTAGGTGTAGACCAAAACAAAAGCCCAAACAGCTCCCAGGAATTAAGACGAAGAAATAATCTTACACTCAAAGATCAAGGTGACTAAACATCCCACAAGCCAAAATGCTGTGAATGACAGTCGGCAGAAATAACACAAGATAAATTTAGAGCCCTAAAATCTGCAAAAATTAAAACTAAGAAATATAAAATACAGCAGACCAAAACCTCCAGTGCTTGAAGAAGTTAAAAATACTGTTACTCAGCACCTAAGTTGGATGCACAAGGGCCCGAGTTCGATCCCTCATACCAAAAAAAAAAATACTGTTAACAAACAGGACTTTGTATATGAGAGACCAGCAATAACATACTTTAAGTTTTTAAGTAATGTACAATGGTAAACTGCAAATAGGAATGAGCTTGCAGATTTGAAGAAAAAATTAAGAATTTGTAGAAATGAAAAATATTGCTGAAATTTTTAAAATTCAAATTTGTATGAAATACCAGATACAAATTACTGAAAGGCATGCAACAGGGAAATGGGAAGATGGGTAATATGTCATATATTAAGGAATATGAACATTAGAGTAAGAAAATATAGCATATATCTTATTTGGCACCCCAAAGAAAAGATTAGAGAATGAGAAATGATAAAGAAATTTCACATGAGTTTTACATCTAAATGTAACAATGACAACAGAAATAACTCTCAGCTTCTAGAAGACAATAGAGAATAATATATTCATGAGCATGTGACCAAAGATTTTATAAATGGGATACAGACTACACTAAAAATAGTGGAAAGCTATGATAAATTCTCCTATATTAAAATTAAGAATTCTCATCACCAAAATTATGCCTATGGATGCCAAAATTTCATTTTATCCTTTTATTTTTTTACATTTTTCCTTTTTTTGAGTTTATTGGTACATTTGAGGCACACATTATGATCACATTCATCATTGAGAATTTGTACATATATAAATTTTTTCCCATTCCTCTGCCTTCCCTTCAACCCTTCGACCTCCCCATATACATGAACTTTGATTCTATCTTTCCCTTTTTACCATCAAATTTTTTCCCTTCTTTGCTTTCTCCTGCCCCCCCCCAGTTCCCTTTCCCCTTGTATGTTAGAATTTTAAGAGTGCCTTACACCAAGATTTAATGACCTAAGCCCTGACACCTGTCAATGACATATCACTCCTGTGGCCTGCATTATGGTGTATGATTTGGTTAATTTGTTGGAATCAGGAGGACTCCATGCACCAGTGAGTACCTGTGAACTTGATGAGTATTATCCAGTGAAATAGATGAAAAGGTGACAATAAGGAGAAAAGAACCTCAAGTTTGTCACCACAAAGATCTTAACTCAATCAACAACATGAGTGAGGCAGTCAGTTTTCTAGCACTGTAACAAAATGCCCAAGGAAATTAACTTAAAAATAAAAAGGTTTATTTTAGTTTCCACTTTCAGAGGTTCAATTCCATGGTCCGGTGGAGCTATTGCTCTTAGGTCCCTGGTGAGGGGGTTGGGGTTGGATAAAGATGTAAGGTAGGACATGATGGAGTGAACTTCTCACTTTATGGGCAAGAAACAGAAGACAGTGAGAAAGGGGCCAGAGTCCCACAATTCCTTTCACTTTCCAGACATCCCACCACCTCCTGAAAGCACCACTGTGGGAACCATTCCTTTGACACAAGTGGTTGTGGTGTATATTTGTCTAAATGATAACAGGTGGATTCTAGCCCTCCGCCTCTAAATAGAAACCCGATTGCTGAGTTCGCAGCGGCTTGCCTGGGCTCCATAGTGAGCTCAGGGCTAGCCTGAACTACAACGCGAGACCCTGTCTCAGAAAGAAAAAAAAAAAAGTGGTCAAAGAAACCCAACTATGAACACCTTGATTTTCGCCTTTGATCCTTGAACAAAGACGTCTGGCAACCCTTCACAGACAACCTTCTTCTTCTCTTCTTCTTCTCCTTCTCCTTCTCCTTCTCCTTCTCCTTCTCCTTCTCCTTCTCCTTCTCCTTCTCCTTCTCCTTCTCCTTCTCCTCCTTCTCCTTCTCCTTCTCCTTCTCCTTCTCCTTCTCCTTCTCCTTCTCCTTCTCCTTCTCCTTCTCCTCCTCCTCCTCCTCCTCCTCCTCCTTCTCCTTCTCCCTCTCCCTCTCCCTCTTCCTCTTCCTCTTCTTCTTCTTCTCCTCCTCCTTCTTCCTCTTCCTCTTCTTCTTCTTCCTCTTCTTCTTCTTTTCTTCTTCTTCTTTCTTCTTTTCTTCTCTTCTTCTTCCTTATTCTTCCTTTTCTTCTTCTCCTCCTCCTTCTCCTCCTCCTCCTCCTCCTCCTTCTTCTTCTTCTTCTTCTTCTTCTTCTTCACAGTGAGTATTGAACTCACTAAGATAAATCCTCAATCTTTAATTTTCATATTTGAGACAAGATGGCTTATGGTCGCACTTTTCCTAGTGACTCATTCTCCCAAAGTGTTTCCCATACTTCTGACCTATTGAACTATGAAATAGTAAGTGAATATTATAAGGTTCTATGACTCATATTTTTATATGACAACACTGTATGTAATATGCATTAGCAAAAGCAATACAAAGTCATTAAGCAATAGAAAAGACATGCTAATAGTTGGAAACAGAATCTCTAAAAATCAATAAGAAAACCACTCGAAAGACTTGATCAGGCACTTCCAGAAGTTTACAGCATATCTGAAAAGCCAATAAACACATGGAGAAGTGTTCAACATTAGTTATACAAATGTAAACAAAAATCATAACACAATAGCAGTATATACCACAAAATGGTTACTATTAAAAAGGGTGACCATGCCAAGTGTTAGTAAGAATGTGGAACAATAGAAACTCTCATATACTAATGGTAAAAGGATGAACTGGTATCACCACTTTTTTTTTTTAGATATATCTGCTAAAAGTGAATATATGCATATCTGGAGTGTGTCAGTCATTCTGCCCATCAGTGCGTGCCCAGCAGAATTAATCACGTGTTCAAGAATGCTTACATTAGTATTAATAATACTGCCAAATAAACCAAATTCAAAACATACCAAATGTTCATGAAGAATAAAACAGTTGGGGCCGGGTATGGTGGTACATGCTTATAATCCTAGTGCTTGAGAAGCTGAGGAAGGAGGATCACCATTTCAGAGTACAACCTGCGCTACTGTGTGGGATTCTGTCTCGACCTACATCCCTCTGCCCTGAAGAAAATGGATGGACAAATCTCATTATATTCTTCAAAGAAATATATAATGTTCAGAAAAGGAATAAAATATACCATTAATTTTAATGAAATTAAATTCTGAAGGAAAAAAGTCAGATACAAAAGAATTCACATTGTATGAGTTTACAAAACTCATCAATGTGCCAGAAGTTAGAACAGTGGTTACTTCAAGGATGAGGGAGAAACTATTGATTAACAGGAGTTCTGATGAGCTTTTTGGAATTTTCTTTCCTTCCTTCTTTTTGGTCGTCTTACAAATGTTTATTTTGAAATTATGTCACTGAGTTGTGTATTTGTCTTGTGTTGTGTAGTCTTTACATGTAAATATTACATATAATTCTAATAAAACTCAAACAATAAAACAATCACAATTAAAATAAAGAAAATGACTAGAAATAAGAAACTAAGCTGGAAGAAACTAGTTCAAATATACCAATAATCACAAAAAACATTCATTTACTAAGCATAGAAATTGAAAAGTTAGATTAAGAAAACAATCAGTCTCTCTTCTT
The DNA here is from genome assembly GCA_004025085.1 of Thryonomys swinderianus. Taxonomy (NCBI): domain Eukaryota; kingdom Metazoa; phylum Chordata; class Mammalia; order Rodentia; family Thryonomyidae; genus Thryonomys; species Thryonomys swinderianus. The sequence goes on along the minus strand of PVIC010001470.1, from coordinate 19,078 downwards.
TTGAGGAAATATAACCAAAAAGTCAGAATGCAGTAAGGTGGGTCAGAAATGGTCACAGTGCTCTCTCAATTACTGATAAATCTCACAGACAAAAATTGATGTTCAGGGTTGAACAGCACAGATTATGAGTTTAAAGTAATGGATATAAATAGACCTCAGCATCTCACAACCAGAGAATGTACATTCCTCTGAAGCACACATGGTTTATTTTCAGAAATTGATCAGTTACTAGGCCATGAAGCAATTCTGAAAAACTTTCAAAGAATTAGGGTAATAAAATCTACATTCTCGGATCGAAAATGCAATTGACTTAATATTTCCACTCACAGCTATTTACAGAGACTCTTGAGTATTTGCCTCAGGAGACATGAACAAGAATGTGTTAGGAGAATGGACAAACTAGGAAGAACCCAAATATCTATCGACAGGAAAATCACTAAAAATATGATCCTTTAATATCACTAAGAAATATGAGTTAACAGGGAAAATTCCTAAACTGGGGCCACATACAACAAAATTGGACCTTAAAACTTAAAGTTTTGGGGCTGGAGATTTAGCTCAGTGGTTCTGGCGCCTGCCTCGCAAGCACAAGGCCCTGAATTCGATCCTGGTAACCACATACAATGCTGGGCGTGGAGACTCACGCCCACCAGCAATCAATACCACATACCACAGTGCCAGACATGGTGGCTCATGCCTATAATGCCAGCACTAGGGAGGCAGAGACAGGAGGATTGCTGAGTTCGAGGCTTGCCTGGGCTACATAGTGAGCTCAGGGCCAGTCTGAACTATAAAGCAAGACCATGTCTCAAAAAAAAAAAAAAAAAAAACCTTAAAGTTGTGCTATGAGAAGAAAGTAATATCCAGAGACTGTACACAGTTATACATTCTCATATAACTTTTGAAAATATAATGGTAGGTAAAAACAAATTGATGGTTTCATAGGATATGACTTTGTTATGCATAGAAAATGACACATGGTTTTCTTATATTCACAAACACTTCTAAATTCTATTTTTTGAGATAGGATCCTGCTTTGTAGTTCAGGCTAGCTGAGCTCACTAAGTAACCCAGGCAAGCCGTGCACTCAGCAATCCTCCTGCCTCTGCCTCTCAAGTACTGGGATTACAGGCATGAGCCATCATGCCCGGCATTGTGGTATGTGGTACTGATTGCTGGTGGCCGGTATTGTTGCATGCAATTACTAGGATGAACTCAGGACCTTGCACATGCTAGGCAAGCACTGGAACCTCTGAGCTAAATCTCCAGCCCAACACTTCTAAATTCTTATCATGCAGCTCATTCGAAGAAACTCTTAAGTACATTCTAGAAGGTGAAATTTTAAAAACAAAAAATCCATGATAATTGAATAGTCATGTGCTGTACAACATTGCAGTTAATGCTACATAACATATAAGAAGGTGGTATTTCACCTCTGTGAAAAAGCTGAAAATTCCTATTGCTAAGTGATGTAGCCATTATAACATTGTGGTATGTGCATTATTCATGTGTTGGTAGCATTGTGAACAAAGTTGCTATGGTGCTACTTGTATAAAAGTAACAGTACAACTATGTGTGGTATATAATACTTGAAAGTGAAAACTGATGATCAATAGCAAAGAACTAGAGTCCAGAAATAAACCCATACATCTGTTTTCAACTGAAATTCAACAAGATGTGAAGACTTTAATGAGGAAAAGTAGGCTTTAAAATAATGGTACAGAGACAAATAACCATACACCAAAGAAATGCCTTTGGGTATTTACCTCACCTCATATAGAAAAATTAACTAATGGACTAAGCATAACAGATAAGATGACAAAACTCCTACCTGGGAGCATAAATGTAAATGTTTGTGATTTTTGCAATGAATTCCTATATATATCAAAAGTATGATAGTATAGTTCAGACCCGAAGGATCCCGAAAGGGCTCAGTGCTTTGAAATTTGGTTGCTAGCTGGATGGACTTTCAGGAAGTGATTAAATCATGAGGGATGTAATTTAATCAAGTAGATCTAAATCCATCCATACATTCATTAGCTTTATTAGGTTTATTAGGAGATGGGACCTAATTGGAAGAAGCAGATCACTTCACAGTGGGCATGGATTTGAAAGCTATGATTCTTCCCAGCCACCCACCCTCTGATTCTTTTTTCTCTTGCTCCATCCTGTGTGGCACAAGGTAAGCAGCTTTCCTCCACTACACCCTTCTTCTGTTGATATTGCTGCCTCACCACATGCCAGAAACCAATGCAGCCAATTGGCCATGGACTGAAGCCCCTAAAACTGTGAGCCAAAAATAAATGTTTTGCCCTTGAATTGATTTTCTTTGTCACAGGAATGAAGGGCTAATTAAAAGATATGAGTGGCAAAACAAAACAGATAAGTAGAACTTCATGAGTATTTAGGGAAAAAGTTTTTGTTCAAAGACATCATCAAGAAAGTGACAGATAGGGCCAGAGGGTTAGCTCAGTGGTTCCGGCGCCTGACTTGTAAGCACAAGGTCCTGAGTTCGATCCCCGGTAACCACATACAATGCCAGGCATGGAGACTCACGCCCACCAGCAATCAACACCGCATACCACAATGCCGGGCGTGGTGGCTCACGCCTGTAATCCCAGCACTCGAGAGGCAGAGACAGGAGGATTGCTGAGTTCGCGGCGGCTTGCCTGGGCTACATAGTGAGCTCAGGGCCAGCCTGAACTACAAAGTGAGACCCTGTCTCCAAAAAAAAAAAAATGAAAGTGACAGATAACCTTAGAAAAGGTAGAGAATGGGTGCAAATAACATCATTTGATAAGGAATTTGTATCTACATTATGTAGTGAATTTCTACAACTTTTCAATAAAAAGACAAATAGCCTAATTTTAAAATGAGCAAAGGAACAAGATACTTTTTTCTTTAAAGAAGACATACAGGGCAGGAGATTTAGCTCAGTGGTTCCAGTGCCTGCCTCGCAAGCGCAAGGCCCTGAGTTTGATACCCGGTAACCACATACAATGCTGGGCATGGAGACTCACGCCCACCAACAATCAATACCACATACCACAGTGCCAGGTGTGGTGGCTCATGCCTGTCATCCCAGCACTTGGGAGGCAGAGGCAGGAGGATTGCTGAGTTTCAGGCTTGCCTGGGCTACGTAGTGAGCTGAGGGCCAGCCTGAACTACAAAGAGAGACCCTGTCTCAAAAAAAAAAAAAAAAAAAAAAGAAGACCTACAAATACCAGTGTGGTGGCTCACACTTGTAATCCCAGCACTTGGGAGGCAGAGGTAGGAGGACTGCTGAGTTCAAAGCTTTCCTACATAGTGAACTCAGGGTCAGCCTGAACTATAAAATGAGACCCTGCCTCAAAAAAAAAAAAGACATACAAATGGCCAAAATCATGTGAAAAAATGCCCCACATCATTATTAAAATGGAAAGCAAGATCACAATGAGAAATACTTTACACCCTTAAGATGGCTACAATCAGAAAAACAATAATTATTTTTAGGTTCGGGAGAAATCTGAACCCTATATACTGCCTATGGGAATACAAAATGGTATATCTAGTGTGGAAGAGTCTGAAAGCTTCTCAAATGGTCAAACCTATGACCCAGCAATTGACTCATATCTATCCAAGAGAACAACACTATGTCCACATAAATCCTTCCCATAAATATTTATAATAGCATTATTTATAATAGTCACAAAGGTGGAAACAATTTGCATGTTCAACTGATTAATGGTCAAACAGTTTTTTTAGGTTCATACAACGAATTATTTAACCATAAGAAGAGCAGCTACTGGAACATGAAAAACTATGGCTGAAACTTGAAAGTATGCAACATAGAAGCCAGTCCAAAAGGAGACATGAAACCATTTATGTGAAATTTGTAGAATTAGGCAAATTTATAAAGATGGAAGGTAGATGACTGGTTCCTGATGGTGATGACAAATGGAGGTTTGAAAGCGATGGGTAGATGGTGTAGGGTTTTCTTTCAAGAAAATGAAAATATTCTAAAATCTACTATGTAATGCTTGTGCACAACTGAATTTACTAAAGCCATTAAATTCTAATCTTTAACTTAGTAAACTGTATTGTATGCAAATTTTATCTCTTAAAAAATGTAAAGGAAAGCAATCTGAAAAACATTGGAGAAACAATTTAATAGGGATAAAAGACAATATTAACCAATAAAAACTCTATTGCAAATTATACCTCATCCCAAAGTCGGCTGTATAAAGTCAGTAATACTGACTATTCTTGCAAAATCTCTTTTTTTAAGTAAAACATAGTACTAGAAAGGTCTTAAGATTGGTACTAGCTATTTCCCTAAAGCCAGCATGATCTATAATAAACCCAAAAGGCAAAACAAAAGAAGTCTACTTGACATGGAAGTGATGGATAATTCATTTTAATAATAATTATAATAAGACATCTATTAGTAACCTACATATTTTTCCTTCATCACTTTCTTTTTACTACCTGCGTTTAAAAACTGAGAAAACTGAGTTTTGAAAAAAAAAATTGACTGAAGTTCATAAAATTAGTAAATGGCACAGCTGGAATTTCTGCAGTCACCATCTTTTTCTCTTCCTAATATCTCACACATATTAAGTACCCAATAAATGTTGGTTAAATAATCAAACATTTTTTCCTTTCATCGAGACTAGTTTTTCTGGGTGAAGTGAGAGAAGTCACTTTGTGTCTGCTTTGCCTCGATTTGCCTGCAACCTCTGTACATAAGTTAAGACGAAATCATCCCAGCACTATGGGAAATTAAGTAAGGGTGTGAAAGTACTTAAGAAACTTTATCTGTATGGACATCAAATGAAGTGAGTCAGACATAATTAGTGCATTGAGGATCTGAGCAATATATTGATGTGTATATTAGCATCTATAAAGCTTCTTTTTTTTTTTTTTTTGAGACAGGGTCTCACTTTGTAGTTCAGGCTGGCTCTGAGCTCACTATGTAGCCTAGGCAAGCTTCGAACTCAGCAATCCTCCTGTCTCTGCCTCCCGAGTGCTGGGATTACAGGCGTGAGCCACCACGCCCGGCTATAAAGCTTCTTTTCATACATACATGCACGTTTGAACACTTATTTTCCTTGTTTAATTATTTAAATGTCTGCATATGATTTAGGTCTAACTTGAATTGCACTGGGAGATTCCCAGCTACTGTTCGAATCTCCTGTTTTGGGTAAAAGGAATGAAAAATGACGAGTCTAAGCCCAGAGATATGCAGACAAGAGCCCTACCCCCGTTATTTGTAACTTCCAGGAATCCAGGCTGAACTCTTCCTGCTGGGCCCCTGAGCTGGCTGAGCAGCTTTTCAAAGAGTCACACCAAATTCCACCCTTTGGAAGGGAAACCACAGATAGCAGAGCCATACTCCTCAATTAGATGCCTCGCAACACCTTTTGATCCCAGGACCCTGACACTTTGCCTGTCCTGTTGCCAGAGCCCCAGTGTCTGGCTGTCAGAATATTCCACTCCTCCCCCACGCCTTTGAATGACAACATTTTTGCTACAGTACTTTAACGCTCTAATAAATTCCTCAGTTGTGGTTAGTATACCAGACTATTTAGACAAAGTCCACAAACTGTTTGGACTGCGGGGGAGGTTCTGGCCTTCGCCTTCTCAGACTGGTTCAGATCCTTCCAGAGAGCCTTGGATGCAATAATGCTTTTAGGAGCATTCTGGAAAAGGCTTCGTGAATTAAAATATCATCCACAAAACAATCTGAAAAATCAGAGCAATTCACATTGCATGGATGATAAATTCTCTCAGGGAATTACAAGGAGAAACACATCACCTGATTTTCCCGTAGGGGAAAAAATGATGGAAAGGAGACTTGCTATGGAATTAATAGGCACTGAGGGGACTTAGAATACTGCTAATTCTAGTCCTTGGGGAGATAGATTTGTTGTAGATTTGTTCTGTTTGGCTTGTTTGGTTGGATTAAGAGCATTTTATGAGCACTGGAGATCATCTGAGGATTCACTGTGGCTACTTAATACTTGAAATATAGCTTTTTGAGAATAAGAAATTTAATTTTTTACCTTCAATATTAATTAGTTTAAATTTAAATATAAAGGACTATTCAATTTGGCTGTTAAAAACAACTTTCAGGGCCGGAGGGGGTTAGCTCAGTGGTTCCAGCGCCTGCCTCGCAAGCACAAGGTCCTGAGTTCGATCCCTGGTGACCACATACAATGTTGGGCATGGAGACTCACGCCCACCGGCAATCAATACCACATACCACAGTGCCGGGCGTGGTGGCTCACGCCTGTCATCCCAGCACTCGGGAGGCAGAGACAGGAGGACTGCTGAGTTCCAGGCTTGCCTGGGCTACATAGTGAGCTCTGGGCCAGCCTGAACTACAAAGCGAGACCCTGTCTCAAAAAAAAACAAAACAAACTTTTAAGTGTTTGACATAACTAGGGTATGTGAGTCTATTTTTTTCAACTACACATTATAGAAATTCTATACATGAAGTATTTCTTATGAGATACAGCACACTGAAGACTCCATATTAAAATAAGGTAAAACATTTCATTAGCAATTTCTTGGGCTGAAAATTTATCTTAGTGGTTCCAGCACCTGCCTACCAAGTGTAAGGTTCCACATACAACAATACCACAACCAGCAATCAGTACCACATACCACAGTGCTGGGTGTGGTGCCTAACACCTGTAATCCCAGCACTAGGGAGGCAGAAGCAGAAGGATTGCTGAGTTCAAGGCTTGCCTGGGCTACATAGTGAGCTCAGGGCCAGTCTGAACTACAAAAGCGAGACCCTGTCTCAAAAAAGCAAACAAACAAAAATAATAATTTCTTTATATTGATTCCACATTGAAGAGATATTTTAGATAATCTGAGTTAAATACACAATTAAAATTAATTTTATTTACTTTTTTAACCTATGAAGGGGGCTATTAGAAAGGTTTGAATTACACATGAAATTTAGATGATATTTCTATTGGACTGCACTATTTTAAACTTTACTGCTACTTCTTATGATTTACAAGAACCAGGCACTACCTTTAGCTCCATTTGTAGAATCAGATATGTATGTAATGATGGCATAATTAACCTTTAGGTCCCATGAGCTGAGTCCTCTCATACTCTTGACAACTTTAATCCTCTTGTCAAGAATGATATGAAATAATCCATTTCAAACTAAATTAATTTTATATTAAATTCAGTCAAACTACAAGGTCAGCTCCAAAACAGGTGCCAGTAGAGACTAAAAGTAATTCCTATGGGTTTACAGATCTGTAAGCAAAACACGTGACATAGAACAAGTCATGAACAACCAAAGGCAATACAACAAGATATCAGTATAAGCTGTCAGGGTAACCAGGCAATATACAGGTGTCCAGACAAGTTAGAATTTCAGGTGAACAATAAATAACTTTATAGTGTATGTCTCATGTAATGCAAGTCCTCTAGGTTTCATTTGCTAACTCTGAGAACCCCAAGAAGCCAAGGCTGCATAATATCAGAGGAGAAACAACTCTATTCGCTTGGCAAGGCCATCCTAGGCCTAGTGATAGGCATAGAATTATAGACTTTCTGTAGTAAACAAACAATATCTTCCTTGCTTTGTGTTACTCTCCTCACCTGTGGTTGAGCGCTGAGTTCTGTTCAGTCCCTGTGCACTTGAGAGAGGGAACAGCAGAAGTGGTACAGTTTATACCTCTACATTCACAACTTTTGCCTTATTCTCTAGCTGTCATCTTAGGAACAGTTAGAATGGAGACTTAGGGGATCAATCCCACAGAAGGGCTCTACTGAACAAATTCACAAATACAGAAGGGTACAAGGTCTTTCTACTTGCAGTGGACAAAAAGCTTGGGAATGACAAAGGATCTTCTCTCATCAGGATGAAAAACATCATTTTAGGACCCAAAGGAGAAAGTGGGGAGGGCAGCCACATAAAGTCACTGTAGGAACAGGGAAATCTCCCAGAACCTACCATGTGCCCAGGAAAACAGTGGGTCCCAGTTGTGCCACTGACAGTGTGTCTGTCTGCATTTGACTGATTCCAGAACTCGATGTGAGTGCAGGATCCAGGGAACCCCAGGTCCTCAGGTAAAATGGTGGAGTATTTGCATATAATGTTTCTAATACTCTACATACTTTAACTCATCTGTAATTATTTCTAATATAATGTAAATGTTACATACACAGTTCCCATACTGTAATGGCCTAGTAAATAATGGCAAGAAAAATACCATCTGGACCTTTCAGTACAGATGTGAACTTTTTAGGCCATAGAGCATGATCTTTGCTTAGCTAAATGGAGAGATGCAGAAGACACAGACATAGAAAGTGCTGGAAAGCATTAGCTGACATAATTAGCTTCATGCTCCCTTATCCTTAGCGATGAGCATCTTTGTACCCTCAGATAATATCTTCTTTGTTACCATCTCTTGATGCTGAGCTTGAACAGAGTAGGGCTTTCCTGATATTGAGGTGACTGATTATTTCATCTCTGTGATTCTCGCCCTTGGATTGCCACACTCGTGATAGTCTAGTCATTTGAAAGGACTGCCACGGACAATCAAATACTGCTTTCCCTTAAAATAGATAAACTTGAGAAATGCATACGTAAATGCATGCACCTTGAGACCACAATACTAAGTGAAGTAAATCAGATGAAAAAGCTTAAACATCACATGGTTTCTCTTATATGAGAAACCAAAGCTATAAATACTGTAGAAAGCCAAATAAAAAGGAGACAACAGGGAGTAGGGCTCTTTTTCAAACTGGAAAAGGGACAAGAGATGGAGGGAGGGAAGGGGGAGGTAAAGTGGATAGAAAAAATAATTGAAGAAAAAAATGGAAGAGGAGCTTTTGCGAAAGGTAAGGAAACTAAAACCTGGGAGGAGCAGGGAGGGATAAGAGAAGTAGGGGATAAAAAAGAATTAAGATCTGTTACGTACATGTACCAACTCCCCCATGATAAATGTAGTCATTATATATTACAAAAGTGTGCTAATAAAACAAGAGTACCATGAAATCCTAAAAGAAAGTGAATTTTAATTCAGAAATTTAATTAGGATATATGAAGTGGGTAAGAGTAGGATCAAGTCAAAACAAAGTCGAGCATTTCCAGATGAAGCCATCCTGCATGCTTGATTTTCTGAGTCATGAAGCCACTACTTTGGTGGCCTATTGTCACACTATGTGCCAGACTGCAGGCTTTTAACTTTCTGTTCAGGAAATGCTTACCATGATTAAGCTGCAAAACAAAGAGATTGTGAAACTTTGTTGATGAGTGTTTGCCACAAATAAACATATAACTTAGGTCAAATGGACATTTTAATGTGAGTACAGAAACTTCTCAGAAATAAAGGAATAAAATATCTGAGTAAATTTATATGGATATGAACTCTATAGAAAAATATTAATAATGCTTTGGTGAGTTTTAAAATATAAAAAGAATCCCAAGACATGACAACAAAGAAAGGCAGGTCAAAGGATAAAAATGTTTAAGATGTTTAGTGGTGTTTATTTTTGTTCTAGGAAGAGAGTAAAATATCAATGGATATTAGATTTTGATATTATAAACAACTGCTGTAATTCATAGGACAACTGACACTTTTATCTCTATAATAAGATAAGAACTAAAGTAGAATAATCAGGATGGTATGAAGAAAAGCACATAGTAAAATGGTAGTTGTAAATTCAAACACATTCATAACCACTGAATATAAATGAGCTAAATATTCCTTTTGAAAAAGTGAAGGATTATGACACTAGATAAAAGCTTAAAAATATTGAAATAAATCACATCCAACAAGAAGGATATGGAGAGGCTTAAAAGAAGCAAATGAAATATATAGACCCTCCAAAGCACTAAACAAGAGAAACTATATCTACATTAATATGCAACTCCTCTTTTAAACAAAAAGTACTGTAAGAGATACAGAATGACAATTCATGATCAAATGTTTCATTTCACTAAAAATGCGTATTTCTGAATTTCTATCCATCTAATAAGAACCAAAAATTAGACAGAGTATTAACTGTCAAGAATAGCAGGAGACAGTGCTGGGTGTGGTGGCTCACGCCTGCAATCCCAGCACTAGGGAGGCAGAGGCAGGAGGATTGCTGAGTTCGAGGCTTGCCTGGACTACATAGTGAGCTCAGAGCCAGCCTGAACTACAAAGCAAGATCCTGTCTCAAAAAAAAAAAAAGAATAGCAGGAGAAATAGACAAATAAACAATAATAGTAGGAGAATCAGCACACGTATTTCACTGACCTGGAAAAAGCAGGGCAGGAGGTAATAAGGACATAGACTATTTGAAGGTCACTTCCTAAAATCTTGATCTAAATTATATATATAATATACATATATATATATACACACACATATATTATATATATATGTATATATAAATATATATCAAATGCTATCGAGTAAATGCAGGATACATATTCTAAGGTATGTTTTTAAAAATCATTTGTGACCAACAAAGCATGTTTCATTAATTGTTATCCTTTGCCACCTTTTTATTCCTTACATAACAATTCTTGTAAGTATGTGCTAGAATCTTTCAGTTTGCCTTCCATTCATACCTTACAGTTTTTATAACATCAAATAGTATGCTTTTTTTTTTTCTGAGACAGGGTCTCACTTTGTAGTTCAGGGTGACCCTGCACTCACTATGTAGTCCAGGTGAGCCTCGAACTCACAGCAGTCCTCCTGCCTCTACCTTCAGAGTTCTGGGATTACAGGCGTGAGCCACCTCACCCAGCATTGTCATGTGTGGTATTGACTGCTGGTGGTCGTGAGTCACCATGCTCGGTATTGTTGTATATGGTTACCAGGGATGGAAACAGGGAACTTGTGCTTGACTGGCAGGTGCTGGGACCACTGAGCTAAATCTCTGGCACTCAAATGGTATTCTTGACCTCAGAGTCTCCTTTGTTGTTGTCCTCAGTTTTAAAACTTATATAGTCTGTTAGTAGTATTAAAACTTACTTTTGTCTTTGCTTGTGTTTAGCTGTTATAAGTATATAACAGGTAGATACATAAATATATATAAATTAATTCTGTTAGTCTTCAGTCAACAGAAGATAATTGTATTTTGTTTTACTAACACACCAATTTGAGAATCTCTGTCTTTTTTTTTTTTTTTTTTTTTTTTTGCTGTACTGGGGATTGAACCCAGGCCCTTGTGCATCCAAGGTTGGTACTGTACCACTTGAGTTAAATCCCTAGCCCTGAGAATCTCTTCTTTTAAAAGCAGAATTATCTCATTTATAGTTAGTTTTTATAAGTATTATATGAAGTTTGATTGGAAAATATAGTGAATGCTTAAATTTTAAAAATGATCACAGTAAACAATTCCCTCAAAGCACTCCTCACTGCTTTGGAAACACTTATCTGATTTTTCTTGCCACTTTCCTAAGTACTTTTAGGAGTCCTCTTCTGTGAGTATCTTTTACACTGGACCCTTAAGTTCTGATCAGCCTGACATAGGTTAATGGGAGATTCTGCCTTACGTTATCTGTATTGTATACCCAGATAAAAATTCAAATCTCAGCTGTATGGACTAATAACCAACTTGAGTTACAACCTACCCTTGGGAACCAATCAAATTTGTAAATCAAGGATCTGCTGTATTTGCTTTTCCCTGATAAATTATCTTTATGCTTTTTGAAATACAGTATATTCCTTGGCCTATAGTTTTTGAAACAATACAATAAAGAAAACTTTGTTTTTTGGTCACCATAATAGAAGAACAATATTTAACACATTTTTTCATTTTCTTTTCCCCATTCATGTCTTGATCTTTATTAATGTAATATTATTCTATAAATTTGTACTATAATCATTATTCATTAAAATATTTTATTTTCTTTCATGAAGACAATTGTCATTTCCATTCAGTTTTATAATAATTAGGATCTCTATTAATTTTAACTAGTTTCAGTGTACATTGCCAAAACTTCTATGATTATTTTCCTGATTTCAAACGTTGGGTTTTGGTGCCTTTGTTGGCCATAATGCTTCTTCAAGGAACTTTTTTTTTCTCATAAAGAGCACATGCCTAATATTTTCTGCATCCTTTCTTTGGGAATGTGTTTCTGTGGCTTTTACATCTAAGACACAGCTGAACTGTGTAAAATCCCTGGATCACACACAACCTTTGCCTCTCACTGTGACTTTGAGGTTTTTATTCTTATCTGTCATTTATGTCTACATCACAGAACTTTGATAACAGCCTAATTTTTTTTTTTTTGAGACAGGGTCTCGCTTGAGTTCAGGCTGGCCCTGAGCTCACTATGTAGCCCAGGCAAGCCTCGAACCCAGAAATCCACCTGTCTCTGCCTCCCAAGTGCTGGGATGACAGGCGTGAGCCACCATGCCCGGTAATAACAGCCTAATTTTGACTTATTGATTTACCATTTAGCTTTTTCCCTTCATTATTTCCTCAAATAAAGGTTTACATTTCCTTTATGTGATGAAAGAATTTTCTGGATTGTGTCTTAGTGTGAAATTGAATGCAATGCAGCATTCCTTATTTTGTATAGAGGAGCCCTTTTTTAGCTCCAAAAAAATATGCCTTTACTTATACTTGAAATTTGCTAAGGTAGAACAGATGTATTCTTAACACATACATGATAAAGTTCTGTAATGACTTCAGTATTAACTACTGCAACATTTGCTAGATATTCTATTAAAACAAACAAAAAAATCTGCTTTCTCTTGGAGAAAAAAAAATCTGTTTTCTCTTGGAGTTTATGTTTAGTCTAGTGCTCAAGATTATTATTAAAGGAGTAAGTAAACTTCTATTGAAGGATTACTAGAGTTGTTAGCACCTCACCTGTTTGGGACACTTACTGTATGCAAGTATCCAGGTTCAGCCTTTTGTATTTATTATCTCATTGGATTCTCATGATAACAGAGTGAAGACGTGTTATCAGTCAGATATGTAGATAAGGAGATGAGCCTCAAGAGGTCGCGTAAGATGGCTGAAATTCAAACCCAGCCAAGAGCAATAGGGAAGAATATACCCTAGACGGAAGTAACAACAGGTGTGGTGAATTTGAGGAAATTAAAGAAAACCTGTGGCTGAAGCATCAGGAGTGAGAGTAAAGAGCAGAGGCTAAAGGAGTAGACAGGAGCCAGATCACGCCTATTCTGTGAAATGCCCTGATGTGTCAGCCATGGCATCATTGTATTTACTCTTTGCTGCACTGGAGGCAAGTTTTAATTCTCCTGCTGTGTCCTGAATTTCTTGCAGAACTTCTGTACCTCGGCATCCGTATCTTGAAAGCAATTCCATCTTCTCTTTCCTAGAGTTCATGGTGCAGTCCTGAGCTCCCTTTTAACTCAACCTCTTTAGATGAGGCAGGATGGGGATTGTGGCATCTTTAACCAAGTCAAGGAGGCTAAGCCAACAGATATCAGAAACCTCACAAGGACTCTGCATTGGATCGTCCTTAGCCTGCCTCCTAGTCCTTCAGACGCTGTGCTGGCACCTTGTTCTAGAGTGCTTTTAATGAGCCCCACTTTTGAACACTTGGAGGAGGCTTTGTTTTCCTCACATTCTTAAACAAGATGAAATGCTGTTCAGGGGAAGTTGAGGCGAGAGTGTCAATCTTGACTCTACTTATATGCTGTGTGCTGATAATTCAACTTCTAAATTTTAGAGATTGGAGTGTATTTCAACGCTCCAGTCTGATTCCTGGTTCTTGGAAAGTTTTCGTGCCTGTTTTTCAAAAGAAAAGGGATAACATTTCCCTTCCTTATTGTTTCATTGTTCTTTAATTTCTAAACTTGGGCAATATCTGCAAAACAAAAACTTCCAGAATTCACAGCCTTTGAGATTATTCCACATTTCATTTCCACTCAGCACCTTCAGTTTCTCATTCATACCTTCAGGTCCCCCTCTACTCTTAAAGACAGTATCTTTTGCAATAGACAGAGCCACGGTGTCTTCTCCATGCAGCTCTTTGGCTCACCTGGATTTCAAAATCTTCACTGCAGCCTAGAGTTATGGGAATGAGATTAGGAGGAATGATTTCTTACCTCACAGAATATATTTATAAGTTTCAAAAGGACCTGTCTTCTTACTGAAAGCATGTCAAATTGGTTCTGTAAAAATAACACTGCATTTCCTAAGAATGTGTTTGTCATAAGCTGAAGACTGAGCAAAGATTTTCTCAGCTCAGTTCTATTTACTTTGTAATTGGGACATTTGATATTAAGTTCTGGCATCTTTCTTCTTGTCCACTTTTGTGTGTATGTGTGTTACTCTGAATTGCCATCTTTGTCCAGATATCCTTAAGAACCAGTCAAGGCTTCTACCATTTTTAAGTTATCATAGATTTTATTATGCATTTGATTTTTTTTTTTTTTGAGACAGGGTCTCACTTTGTAGTTCAGGCTGGCCCTGAGCTCACTATGTAGCCCAGGCAAGCCTGGAACTCAGCAATCCTCCTGCCTCTGCCTCCTGAGTGTTGGGAGTACAGGCATGAGTCACCACACCCAGCATTGTATGTGATTACTGGGATCGAACTCAGGACCTTGAGCTTGCGAGGCAGGTGCTGGAACCACTGAGCTAAATCTCTGGCCCTATGCATTTGAATTTGACAAGAGAACATAGATAGTATTTGGGTACTCATACCTAACTTCTAATTATTTGTAGTGTTACAGGAGAAGAGGAGAAGGAGACATTTCCAATTCCAGGGTTAAGCAAAAACACCAATCAAGTAACTCTGGTAACTTACACTGACAGTACTAAGCTATATGGTCAAAGGCAACATCTCTAGGCCATTTTTTTCCAACTTGGATTTTTCAACTGGCTGAGGCAATATACAAGTATGATTTTAAATTATTGTAAAAGAATTGGGTTTATTCTCCCACCCTTCATGTTATCTTTCAGGTTGAAAGATCCAATCGGGGATGACACACTTTGCCTTCTCTCTTTTTGGTAGTAACATCTAATGACTGCTCAGTACTGTTAATGTTTCTTTTTATCTGTTACAGTTTTTATAGTTTTGCTAATTCGAGATCTACTGTTTTCTGCTTTATGACCCACCTCATTCTGGCCCCCTGGTTTTAGTGACCTTTCAGACTCTGAACACTCATTTTGTAGTGACTTCTTCCAAGTCTCTTCAGCTAGAAACCGAAGCTAGTGAGTCAGTAATCACTTCTTGTCAAATATCAAGCCAGAAAATGAACCATGTTGTACTCAGTGAGAAAGTGTCTCCCATTCTTTGCTTCTTAAAACTTAGAAGCAAAGCCTTCTCTCTCGTCCTCTGTGGATCGAACCCCCCCCCCATTTCCACCATAAAACAGAAAAAGACGAAAGCAAGAACATATAGAGATTGGGCTCTCAGTCCCAGTAACATATCATATTTATCACCTTTAATATCCCTGGAACATCTTCGTGCCTCATCTTTCTAATTTAGCTATGACTCCACTAGTAAAAATTATATGACTCACGTCCAAGTCCACATTTAGCAAAATTTTTAAAGCTTTGTCCGTATTCAGGACAATGAATATGAAATGAGGTCTACATTCTTTATTTGGATTGAGTTTAAAGCTTTTCAAATAACACCATCTGAAAGTGTCATAGCGTGACAAAGCAGCCCTCCCTGTGGAAGGGAGCCGACCCGTAGAGTATGAGTCCCGGGGGAAAACACCACTTTTCTACCTTGTAACCATCCTCTACTAGCTACAGAAGGAACTCTGCACCCAACATTTTTACTTTTGCATAAAATAAGGTTAAAAATTAACATCAAGGGAAATTTTCAGACAGAAAAGAATCTAGAGAAGCAAGGTAAATGTAGTGATTAATATAAAATAATATGGGTAAAGATACTAAATGATATCCCAAGGGTCAAATTTGACCTATTTCTGTAAATATGGGTTTATGGGAATATAAGTGTTCATTTACACATTGTTTATGATGTATTATTTGGGCATATTGTCAATGAATGCTTCCCTACTACAGTGATACTGCTGACTAGTTGCAATGACCTAAAATACTTACTGTTTCTTTACAGAAAGCATTTATCAAACTCTCACATAAGTGATTATCTGTACAGAATAATCATGGTTTCTACACTGAATCCATTCTGTATTTCTGGTTTACAGGGTCTTAATTTGTCTATGTTCCCATCCATGTCCTGTGAGGTGCAGGTGTTTCACAGGCTATTTGTGTCCCCCCCCACTGTGGGTGAGCTGGACTGGTCCCATGGCCTCGTCATATTAATTGAATGGAAGCACAGATCTAAGCCAATTACCACATGGAAATCCCCTAACCACAGAGAGTATTTCAAAAATGGATATGGGATCTAATTTGAATCACATGAGGAAGTGATTGCTCATGGTTTCTGGGAAATATATTTCTCCACTTTTAATAGAGACCAACTGCATGAGATACCCTCTCCTCTCTTGAGTCGTGTTATGTATGGTGCTATAGATGTTTTGATACCAGAAGGAAAGCCAGAAGAAAAAAACAAGCATAGAATAGGAGCAGAGCAGAAGTCCATAGTCTCATCTAGCTTCAGAGACAGGCTCATCTCAGAACTTCCTGTTACTTGAGTTAATTAATTTGATCATCCATGAGCTAGTTTGAATATTGAGTTTTCTGTTAAGTGCAACATAAGCATTTCTAGTAGAAACAGTATTATATTTTATAAAAAATGTGCTATGGGCTTTTTCTCATTTATTTATGATCCTAAAACTATCTGTATATCTGGACAGACCACTTTCCATTTCTTCCTACTAATATCTTCCAGTAGGTGCATCTTGGAATCACCGCTCAATTCACTTGAAGGAAGAGACACCAACCCTTAAAACATTGGGCCCAGGTGCTGCCCATTCTTTGTGATGCCCACAGAAATCTTTTAATCTATCATATTTCTTGCCACTCCTATTCTTTAATTAGACACCAGAAAACTGTATGATCTCTCAAACTTGCAGCTGTTCATTCACTTCCTATTTACTGCCCAAAGAAAATTCTAATATTGTTAATACAGTTTATAAGCCCTTCATGCTCTGTGTTTTGTCTATTTCCCCAGCCTCATTCTGGATCATTTTGCCCTTCGTGTTCTACTTTCTAGTAGCACTGTTTTGCTACCAATTTCTCAAAGGAGCCCTACTCTGTTGTGTCTCTAAACATTAAAATATGCTGCTTTCTTTGCCCAAAATAGTTTTGTTTCAGTTTTTCACCTACATCATTCTTGGGCATCTTTCATGTCTCATCCTAGTATTTTACCTGCAAAGATGTTTTAAGTAATCCCTAAGACTAGTTTAGCTCTGCATGTTTGTAATATGTTCCTATCTGCCACACACTTCCCATTTCATAGAGCTCCTTTAGCTTATAGATATTTGTTTAAAATTTATTATTACAAATGTATTATAAGCTCCATGAAGACTCAATACTAGGTCTTTTAGTTCACTACTTTATCTCAAGTTCCTGGCAGTGTCTGGCACAGAACTGGCTCTCAATACACAAGACTTGTGACTAACGTGTTTGAAAAGATGAATTTGTAGAAACCAGTGAAGTTTATGTGCAAAATACATTTGTAAGTGACTCATTACATATGATTTGAAGATAATTTGTACAAGCGCTAATAAATTCACGTTCTCTGTTTACCAGAAAACATACAGAAAACCAACTTTACAATTCAAAAACTATTTTATCTTGAAGTATATCAGACTCTCAGTCAGGCTCCAATAATATACTATCATCAACTTTTAAACTTCTGCAATATACATTTCAGTAACCTCAGTTTGATGATGAGAAAGCCTAGATTATCTGTAAGGCTATAAAGAATGAATCTAAAACTTCAGATATCATTATCACCATCACAGGTCACTTATGTTGACAGTGAAGCATAGAAAATACCTTCACGTATGTCTACATGTGGGAAGAGTTCGGTGCCACTTGAATCAACATGACCTCAGGTCTGTACTGTGTGTGTGTGTGTGAGTGTGTGTGTGTGCATGTGTATGTGTCTGTGTCTGCTGTTGCTATGGACCAATCCACAACATGCACATGTTGAAGCTCTTACCCATAGTATAAAGTGAGCCAAATATGCCATTGGTGCCATGTCTGCACCTTTTCTTGAGTACAGTGTGTATTTGGAGATGGAACCTTTGGGAAGCAATTAGGTTTAGATGAGGTCATGAGCATGAGATTCTGATGATAGAATTCGTGCCTTTATTAGAAGAGAAACCATAGAGCTAGTGTACCTTCTTTCTGTGCCCCTCTCTCTTTTCTTTCCCCTACCCCCTACCCCTCTCCCTCTCTTTCTTTATCTCTCCCTTTCTGTCCTATATCTCATGTAAGAACAAAGAAAGAAGGTAAGCTGGGGAGACAGTCATCACCAGAACTTGACTGTGCTGATGCCTTAATCTTAAACTTAAATGTCTAGAATTACAGTGGGAGGAAAAGTGTTCTGCTACTTAAACCACTCAGTCTATAGTAATTTACTTACAGTAACTTAGGATGACTAAAACACTTGTATTTGTGAAGTCTATATCATGTCTCCAAACTTTTCTTCAGTTTCTGTTGTCCTTTCTCTACTTCCACTGTCATCCCTCTAGCATAACCTTGCATGATTTCTCCTAGATCACGCAAACACCTTTAATCACCTCTCCAATTAGATCACTACACAGCAACCAAAGAAGCCTTTATATATTTATATAGACTATTAAAGTCTGATATTGTCAACCTAAAGGATTTCAAAGACTTCCCATCAACCCTAGATTGAGATTTCTCCCAATGGAATCATCAAATGTCTGAGCCAAAATCCTGTAATAGATGTAAATGCACATTAAATGTATCTAGAAAACACAATGTCACTGATATTTAAAGCGGCAGAATTTCATAAGATATTTGTGTTGAACGCTTATACAGAAATTTATAAATTTCATTGATTATAGGTACATCAACTGTCTATTTTACCTTAAGCTGCTTTGACCCCTAGAGCTCACCAGTGCCAGAAGACTCTCCCAGAGGTCAATCAGACATTGATTTACCTATGGAAAGGAGAATCATGTCAAGCAAGAATTTATTTAAAGGAAAAAAAAAAACAAGGAAACAAGGACATAGG
>PVIC010001469.1:0-91141 GCA_004025085.1 Thryonomys swinderianus | reverse complement strand
TATGTTGCCTGAAGAAATAACTAATTTACGCTAACTAGTTACTGCAAGAACCCATTTTTTAAAAGTCTTTCATATTAAGTTGTTTTAAAACATTTATAGTCTTGGTATAAGAGAAAGCTTACAAAACTACGAAAGTAAAGGCACAAACACTAGCTGTGACAAAGAAATTAGTGTGGCATCATAAACAAAGTTGAAATTGTGTTATCACAATTAAAATACCCTACATTATGGCAAATTTTCATTCTTTGAGTACATGTATAAAATGGGTAACATGTTGATACCACTCAAACTCAGGTTAGTAAGATGGATGATTATCTCTGTAAACACTAAATAAAAATTTGGACAAAGCTATTTAGCCAACTGTTAAAAAAATATGAAGGTTGGGCCGGAGATTTAGCTCAGTGGTTCCAGCACCTGCCTCACTCGCAAGTGCAAGGTCCTGAGTTCGATACCTGGTAACCACATACAATGCTGGGCATGGTGACTCACGCCCACCAGCCATCAATACTACATATCACAGTGCCAGGAGTGGTGGCTCACGCCTGTAATCCCAGCACTCGGGAAGCAGAGACAAGAGGATTGCTGAGTTCCAGGCTTGCCTGGGCTACATAGTGAGCTCAGGGCCAGCCTGAACTACAAAGTGAGACCCTGTCTCAAAAAAAAAAAAGAAAGTCAACCCCATTTTGTAACACAAGACAATAGTATCTGTGATATCACATGATAGTATCTGTGATAACAAAAGGTTGAAAGCCTTTTACACAAGGACTTTTAAAAGATCCCAAACTACAAACTACCTTCCAACCCTTTACTTTTGTTATTACCTCTGTTCAACCCATTATAAACTCACTACAGTAGTACCCTAGTTCAAGAATTTATTCCATAATTCTGGACAAGAACCAAATCAAATTCAATGGTTAGGTTCAAATTCAATGGTTAGATTCAATGAGTTTATGGAAAAATCTGATTCAGTTCTCATCCAATTCAGTTTGCAACCAGAATCATAGAAAGAACTAACTTCATGAACTGAGGTAATAATGTATTCTGTAAAAAATGCCAGGTACTGCTTATTCTTTTTTGTGAAACATCTTTTCTCTTTTTTTCCAACAAACAAGACAAAAATTCTCCTAATCCCATAATATGAGCCCCAAGTATTAATTCCAAGAGGCAAGTGTTTCCCCTCCTCCACCAAAGAGCACTTTCCACCCACCTCTCTCACTGCTTTACAATGATCTGCATGTCTCTTGCAAATCATTTTCATGAAGGCATAAATCAGCATCTCCTTTTTATTCCACAGTATTTCATATAACATCCTACACAAAGAAATCCCAATATGGTACTTGTCTAGTGAAGTCACACAAACTTAGTATCTCTAACTGTAAAACCCAAACTTGCAATGTTCTAAACACCAACATGACACTCAAAAATGTTGATTTTGCAGCACCTCAGATTAGGAAACACCAGGCAGTAAAGTCTATGCAAATATTTCACTCTACCCAACCCCCATACTACCCAAGGAATCTATAAATCCAATGCAATCTAAACAAAATTCCAGTGACATTTTTCACATGAAAAGAAAAAGAAAATCCTAAAATTTGTTTCCAACCACAAAAGACCCAGAGTAGCTAAAGCAATCTTAAAAAACAAAGCTGAGGACACTAAATAAACTATGTCAAAAAAGAACATGATAATATAGCAATCAAAATAATATGGCTGGCAACAAAACACACATAGACCAACTGAATACAACACAAGCCCAGAAATAAACCCACACATCCATATATGAACAACTAATTTTGACAAAGGCATCAAGAAAAAGTACTCAATTTTATTGGTGTGGTGTTAGCTAATCAAAAACTCAGTCTCCACTGTAAAAATAAAAATGGGCCCTTACCTTATATCATATACAAAAACTAAGTCAAACTAGATTAAAGAGTTATATGTATGATCTGATATTATAAAACTATTAGATGAAAACACATGGTTTAAAATAAACTGTTTGAGCTGGGCATGGTGGCTCACGCCTGTAATCCCAGCACTCAGGAGGCAGAGGCAGGATGATTGCTGAGTTCAAAGCCTACCTGGGCTACATAGTGAGCTGAGGGCCAGCCTGAACTACAAAGTGAGACCCTGTCTCAAAAAAAAGGAATTGAAATAAACTGTTTGACACTGGTCTTGGCAATGAATTTTTATACAGACAAAACACACAAGCAACAGAAGCAAAATAAACAAGTGAATTATATCACCCAACAAAGGAAGCACTCAACAAAATGTAAAGAGCAGGCAGGGGGATTTAGCTCCATGGCACTGTACCTTCCTGACAAGTAAAACATCCTGAGTTTGACTCCCAGTGCCAAAAAGAAGTGGGGAGGGGAATTTACAAAGTAGGAGAAAATATCTGTAAGCCATATAACTGATTAAAGGTTAAAATCCAGAATATATCAAGATATCAACAACTCAACTCAAATTAACAGCAAAAAGTAAAAATAAATATTAAAAATAGGTAAAGAACTTAAAAAAAAGACCTTTTACCAAAGATTATAAATTCCCAAGAGTAATTATCAAAAAAATGCTTAAACAACACAAGTCAGTGAAGAAACTCAAATCAAAACTATAAGCCCGCTGGGATAACTAATATCAAAAAGATAATGTTGAGCCAGGGATGCAGCTCCGTGACAACCAATCTGCCTCACAAGCACAAGGACCGGAGATGGATCCCACTATCAAAAAACAAGACAATTTTGAGAAGGATATGAAAAAAGAGAACTTTTCACTATAGGTGGGAATGGTAAACATTTCACAATGTGTATCCAATTATCACATATCTTTAATATACACAATTATATCACACTATCTCAAAAAAGTAAATCATACACAGCACAGAAACTTAGTCAGAAATTTCTCAAATTTCTCAATAAACCCGCCTGAAATCTGTTCTGTTTTGAAGAATACACTCAAAGACAAGAACAAGACAATTATTATTGTCACTTTCCATTTCAACATGAAACAATTATGAACATAAGGACTGTGTCATTCAACCTATCTCAGATTATAAGTACTCAAAAATGAGTCAATTTCTAGGTTGGGTACATTACATGCATTAGGTCACTGAATTCTACTGGGTACTATAATTACCATTATCATCTATATTTAATACAGGTTATATAAAAATGACAACTGAACTCAATCTATAGTTCAGACATTTAATACAATGTCTGTCTTGGAAGTAAGTTAGCCATATATCCTCATAATCCTACAAATGCATATTTAATTTTCTCACTGATAATCATCTAAAATCATATTAAGTTTATGAAACCCCTCTTAAGATTAAAGTTTACTTTCAGAATGAGTCAAACTATGTCTTCACAATCTCTGGCTCACATACATCACAAATACATAATTACTATAACAACTTGAGGTGACCACACCTTCTCTCAGTATTTCCATGTCTTACTGAGTGAATCATTGTTTTAACCATCATCATATGCATCTTTTTACTTTAATTGAACCCTTTACAATGAATAAAACCTTTATGCGATGCTACTTCAGCAAGTTTCAATGATAAATGTATGCAATGTCAAAAACTATAATTTTTTTAATAAAGACTGAGCTCACAAGGATCATCCCTTGACTCTAAAGATGAGTCTTAAGGGATGTGTATTTTTAACCCACAGAGCAAAAAGATACTTAAAGCTGACATCTTAAAAGCAGAAATACTATCAATGTTATATAATGTACCAAAAGTATTAACCCAGTTCTAAGAGTGAACTGTTTATGGGGGGACAGTTTTTTACATTTCTCTGTTCAATGTTCTCCAATATTATGAACAAGTGATCTTGGATTAGTTTTATTCCATCCTATCAATATAGCAAGCTTGCTACCTCTTTATTCCTTGTTCTTGTATTCTTTATTTAATAAGACAAATACTTTATCACAAAACCAATGCCTTCCTCATTCTCAGCTTTTACATGTAGCAGATGAAGAAATGTTGATTAACCATGTAATCTGTTCTTTTTATTTCAACTGCCACTGCCTTACCACAAGGCCTCAGTATGCCATACATGGACTATGGATATAAGAGTATCACAAGAACAAAGATTATACCTTTCCACATATCTATGCCATTGCCTATGGTACAGACCACACACAAATATTTAAAGAAACAAAAGAATGACGTTAGAATTTTGTTTCCTTCCTCCATCTTTCTTCTGTCTCCTTTCTTTATTCCTTTTCTGTACTGGGGATTAAACTCAGGACCTTCTGCTTGCAAGGCAGGTGCAGTGCCACTAAATCTCCAGCCCTCTTTCTGTTTTACTGCTAGAGATTGATGAGAGACTCGGGTCTTGCTATTATTTAATTCAAACAGTACAGCATGAATTCTTAAGCTCAACCAATGCTTTATCCAATAATAAAGAAAAATCATATGAAGATGAAATAAAGAGATGTTTAAAGTTCATGACAGGTTGTTTATTGATCATATTGATTCTGAACCTCAGAAAGCAGTTTTCTGTGGTAATCAAAACTACATTTGATAGGAAGTTAACCATCTATTTATCTTACTATAAATGGTTGGATAATTGAGATACAATATTTTTCAATTAAAAAAAAAAGGTCAACCAAACAGTTCTAAGGCCAGTTGCTAAACAGTTTGATTTCAATGTCACTGATGTAAAGTTAAAGCAGATTTGTTTTTGTTTTTTTTTAAGTGAGATACACAGCTGTGGAAACTGACATCAAAAGAAGTATAAATGTATAAATGACTTGGAAAACAAATATAGGTGACTTACTACAAGCTGAACATTCCCTAAATCCAAAAGATCAAAAGACTTCAAAATCTCAAATCTTCCAGCCTAGGAGCAAAATCCTGCATTCAAAATGCAGGCCCACTAAAAATATGGTCAGGCTGGATCAAGGATTTAGGTCACTGGCACCAGCCACCTGCCTTGCAAGCACAAGGTCATGAGTTTGATCCCTGGTACTGTGAAAGGAAAGGGAAAAGAAGGAAAAGAGAAAAGGAAGGAAAAGAAAAATAAAATATATTTAGACCCAATGTACATGAGACAAGTGAATTTCATGTTCGCACATGAGTCCTATTCACAAAAATTATGTATATAAAAAATATTTTTTAAAAGAGGGGGGTCTGATTTAGCTCAAGTGGTACCGCGCCAACCTTGGACGCACAAGGGCCTGAGTTCGATCCCCAGTACCACAAAAAGAAAAAAAAAAAAAAGAGGAAAAAAAATACCCCAAGCAAATCAGATAAGGGAAACTCAACATGGATGGTGAAGACAGAGAAACTTCAACTGTTTTAGAGACCGTTTTACTTGCCAATTTTGGTGAGGAAAGAGAGTGTAAATTAGAAAGATTCAGTTATAGACTGCTTGTCTCAGTTCCAGAGGACATGGCTCTCCTCTGGTAATCTGAGCAGATCAACAGCTTTTCTTCTCTTGATAACTATAAGAACCAATTTACGAACAACCGAGAAACACTGGCTTCTTCCCAAATTTTACATTACATTCCTTTTGTTATTTCAGTGACACTCTTAGACAAAGGTTAGATACTCAGTAAGTCCTCTGCAGCAATACTTTAAACAGAAAAGATCTAACAAACTCTTTTTAAAGATGAGTCACAGGGGCCGGAGATTTAGCTCAGTGGTTCCAGAGCCTGCAAGCGCAAGGTCCTGAGTTCGATCCCGGTAACCACATACAATGCTGGGCATGGTGAATCACGCCCACCAACAATCAACCAGCAATCAGCACCACACACCACAGCGCCGGGCGTGGTGGCTCCCACCTGTCATCCCAGCACTAGGGAGGCAGGGACAGGAGCATTGCTGAGTTCGAGGCTTGCCTGGGCTGCATAGTGAGTTCAGGGCCAGCCTGAACTACAAAGCGAGACCCTGTCTCAAAAACAAAAAACAAAACAAAACAAAAAAGATGAGTCACAGACAAATTTTCTAGCACAAGTGAAAAACAAGTGTTCACAAAAGTAATTCTTCCCTGAAGAGAATTCTTTTTCCGCTGTTCTTAATACTAGTCCTTTTTAAGTATTAAAATATATTATTTATAAAATAATGTGTATATGCTGAAAAAGCTTATTTCAGAGATTGTAAAGCTTCCAAAAAAATATGAGTAAACACAATGTATTGGTTTCACACCATCTTGAAACATTCTGGAATAGTACCTACTATCATTCTAAGAAAGTCTATGTATTCCAAAATGAAAATCAAGATACACCATGTACAGATACAAATTTACAATGTTCAATATGACCATAAGGTACACTTAAAATGTACCAATAAACTCAATAAATGAAAAAAAAATTCTATATATCTTAAACCATAGTCTTAAATATGTACGTAAACAGGCCCTCAATACACCCTTAAAAAGTGAAATAAAAAGGAAACTCCCTCATCCAGATTAACAACCCAATCTTACTCAGGACCTTACAAAGCAGGTGCTAAACCACTGGGCTAAATTCTCTACAGAAGAAGGAAACTCTAAGAAAAAAAACAAAATAAAAGGCCATTGGCCCAGACCAAGTGGCTCAGGCAAGAGGATCACTGCCAAGTTCAAGGCCAGCCTGAGCTACATACATAGTCAATGTAAAGCCACCCTGAACTACATAGCAAGAACCTATCTTAAAAGAAACAAAAACAAAAAATCATGAAATTGACTAAACGTAGTCAATTCACATGAAATCACTAAACGTAGGTGATTTAAATTCTTAGTAATACCTTCTACACCTACAACATAAAAACATGTGTTATCAAATTGTACTGCTAAATGTAAAGTGAAGTTTACCACATGATCCGAAACACTTCACAATTCTGCTCCATAAAAATATGTACTAACCTTGCCGGGCGTGGTGGCTCACACCTGTAATCCCAGCACTCGGGAGGCAGAGACAGGAGGATTGCTGAGTTCGAGGCTTGCCTGGGCTACACAGTGAGCTCAGAGCTAGCCTGAACTACAAAGCGAGACCCTGTCTCAAAAAAAAAACAAAAAACAAAAAACAAAAATATATGTACTAACCTTATTAAAATACTATTTTAATAGTTTTTAGCACAAACTAATAATGTGCAGATCTTATTTTAAGAACACTAATTTTCATTCATAATTAGCATCATTTCCTAGCAAATATCAAGGATTAACCTAGGTATTAAGAAATGAGATTTTATAGTTCAATAAAATTTGATTTCATGTCTATTTATTATTTAGAAAAGCAAATAAGTTTTTTTTTAATCAAGACTCCTGAAGGCTCTTGGTTAATCTTTCAACACAGTAGGACAAAACTGTCAAACAAAGAAAACTAATCACACTGGTCTCCTTTCTTCTTGTAATCCTTCCCAAACAAATACTAGTTCCTCAGCCAGCTTGCAGCTAACAATCATGAAAAATAGGAAACAACCTACCCAAAAATTCTATGCAAACTCAAGAAGGAATGATGAGTCAAACTCATCTGCAAATCTAGGAAAATGGAAAGAGAATTTACAATTCACACTCCAGAATTAAGATAGATTATTATAGACTATCCTTATTTAAAATGTTCAGGACCAGAAAAATGTTTCAGATTTTGAACACTGAAAATTTTAATCTGAAAATGATGCTCATAGAAGTTTGAAATTTTGGAGAATCTAGGATATTCCATTTAGAAAAACTTGACCTTCTTATAAACAAGATTACAGAAAATATTTTTAATATTATAAACCTATACTATTAATTTTAGCATACTCCAAATCATAAAGGGTCCTACAAATTGAAGGAAAGTAACTCGAAAGATATTTATCTCACAAACCTCTAACAATGTATTATCCATGTGTATCTGGGCAACAATGGTCAGACCCCAGAGATGCCTTTCAAGAATACTATTCAAAATTTAATCTCATCTTAAACAACATCAGAAAATCAGAGTTATCATAAAAAACCTGTAGAAGTCTGACTACAATGTAATCATCAAAATACATCCCAACCAAACAGCTTAGCAATTCATCTGGGGCCTGGGATGTAGCTCAGTGGCACTGTGCCTGCCTGGCAAGCATAAAGACATGAGTTCGATTCCCAGTACTGCAAAAGACAAAAACAAAAACAAAAAAAACCTAGAGCAATCTCATGTGTTGAAGTATACACAATATAACTAACTAAAGCTAGGCCTTACCAATACTTGGACCTTATATACTACTCTGGCTGATTTTATAAAACAATTTCTAATGACTCAAAGACAATAATTAGGCAAATTTCTGACAACCATAACTGATTCATCTGAAACATGTTTAACTTCCATCAGAGTTAACTCCACACACCTTTATAAGATCTCAATGGATTCAAACAAGTCTTTAGTTAACCAAATTACTAGTTTGATGGTCTAAAAGTAACTTTTATCTTTATACATGTTTCGTTGTATCAGTGTAAGATAAACCTAGTGGTAAATGGTTTACTGCAGTGTCCACTGTCTCTCATATAAAACTGTAAACTTCTTTAAGAATAGTTTTTCCTTACTCATAACTACAAAATTCATACTGAGTGTCTTCTTACTCTCACGTGCCATACATTTGTTATTTTTCTTTCTCCAGACAATTTTGAAGCAAACTAAAAACACACACATATTAATTGATAATTTCAATTTTTATTTTACAGCAAATATTGTATTTTGGTCCCCTTCTTATTACGGATCAAGCCTCTTGATAGTTAATGTGGGGCTTCTCAATCTCAGGACTATTAATATTTTGGGCTGGACAAGTCTTCATTGTGAAAGGCTGACCTCTGCATTTTAGGATGTTCAGTAACATCCCTATCTCCACCCACTACCTGTCGTAGCACATACCCCTCTCCAGTTTTCTCAGCAAAGAATATTGACACTCTAGTGATATGAAAAATCATGCCAAAAGTAGTCATTCCTTCAGCTGAGTCCAGCAGGAATAAAAGGAAAAAAGATCTAAACCAATCGAATGCCAGCCTAGATCAACTGAGGCTTTCAGTAAACATTACAAATTCCTGAATAGAAGTTAACAGTTATCATTTTACACCACTGAGTTAGTTGTAGGGTATTTACTGTAGACCATAGTTGTGCCAAGTTTCAAAAAACGAGGTAAGACTCAAACAAGACTCAAAAAACAAGGAAGTAAGATTCAAAATCTAGGTTTGTCTGACTGAAAAACCCACCTTTTTTTTTTTCCTTTGCAGTATTGGTGATCAAACTTGGGTCCTTGTGCATCCAAGGTTGGCACAGTACCACTTGAGCTGAATCCCCAGCCCTCCACCATTTTTATGCTGACTAAGATTTTCTCTCCTTCTAACCAAGTAATTAATGTTCTCACTCCCAGATTGTGTTTGATAGACAGAAAAATGCAATAAAAGCCTATTTTCTTAATATATTAATATGAATTTTGTAAGTTTTTAAAACATTTTTATAGGCTTCTCTTAGAAGTCTCTTATTCCTACAACAAAAGCTAATGAACTAAGAACACTGGAAAGCTCATTATACAGCCTAACTTTCTTTCAGACTCTGAATCTATGCCTTTCTTCTTATCAGTCCCAGAGTTCTACAAGTCCAAAATATTACCTCCGTGTTGGGAGATGTAGCTCAGGGGTACAGTACTTACTTAGCATGTACATGGCCCTGCCTTGGATCCTCATCTGCACAAAGAAAATAATTTTAAGATAAAATTTAAATATTACATTCAATGTAATGCTGCCTTCTGTAAGTGGCCAAGTACAAATGCAAAGCATAAGGTTTTTTAAAAAAACGTGTAGTAGCTGGTCGTGATGGCTCATGCCTGTAATCCCAGCACTTAGGAGGCAGAGGCCGGAGGATTGCTGTGAGTTCTAGGCTTGCCTGAAACTGTGCAGTGAACTCAGAGCCAGCATGAACTACAAAGTGAGACCCTGCCCCACCAAAAAAGTATAGTAATATCTTTTCCATACAATATATGAACTACAAACATCTACTTTGCATTTACTACTTTATCAGATACTGTTGTAAACCCTAGAAATATAGTACGGGAGTTGGAGGGAGACATGTATAGAGAGAGTACAAGAAGTCCTCAACTTTCCAGATGTTACTTTCCAGCACTTAACATAACAGAGAAATAAGGCAACTTTCAACTGTTTTACATATATTAACCCAGTATTTCCATTACAAAACCTAGTATTTCCACAGAGAAAACAATGATGAATCAAGAAGAAATAACTGGCCGGGCGTGGTGGCTCACGCCTGTAATCCCAGCACTCGGGAGGCAGAGGCAGAAGATTGCTGAATTCGAGGCTTGCCTGGGCTACATAGTGAGCTCAGAGCCAGCCTGAACTACAAAGCGAGACCCTGTCTCAAAAAAACAAAGAAGAAATAACTGGCACTACTCTTACTGATCGAACCCTTTAAACATTCCTAACTTTCATTCCCTGTTATCAGGAAATCCTCAGTTTTAACTTGAAAATCTAGGAAAAATTCCAACTTTTTAGGTTTTCTCTCCCAGTACTGGGGACTACACCCAGGGCCTCTGCACTAAGCTATATTTTCTCCAGCCTCTTTTGAGACAGTTCAAAAGCTGAGCTTGAACTTGTGATCCTCTTGCCTCAGCTTACCAGAATCCTGTAGTAGGTTCTGGTCACTTCATGTGGCTGGATTAAAGTATTTCTTAATTTCTCTAGTTTCCCTACTTCTTCACTGTCCAGCTTCCCTAACACAATAGGCAAAAATAAATCCTCAAAACTCCAGTGAGTTCATGTTGCTCCTAGGTTCAAAATATTTGAATGGCTTTTCTTTTCATTCAAAATATACAGAATTTCTACTGGACCAACAAGCACTACAGGTAAGCCCCCTCTGTTAACTCTCTAATCTCACATCTTACTATATTTCCCAAGCATGCTTATGCTTCAATGGCTATACTTGATTTTCACTTTGCCTAAACGGTTTTTTCCCCAAAGAACTTTTATCCCATTATCCTCATCAATCTGTTCCAGTCTCTCCATTGGCATCATGTGTAAGAAAATTCTTTTCCTTAAAACTGAGCAACCAATCACCTTCTATGTCTTCTGTATCTGTTTAAACTGATTTTGTTTCTTTACAGTACTGGTAAGACCTAAAAGTATATATATATTCATATGTTTACTGTCTATCCCTGCCCCTGAAATGCCTGTTTCACAGAGGCATTATTTAGTTCACTACTCTATATACCTCCTGAAACAAAGCCTTATTAACTTATTATAAATGGTAATTTATATGATCACCTAGATTAGTGATGTTGAACCAGAGTGCCAAAATGCAACCCAAAACCCACTTATTTATCACAAAATGCCAAGATTGCAATTAAACCTGAATACTTAGGCTTTCGTTTTGAAAGACAGCTCAAACATCAACATATTTTGTCTTAAAAGAAAATTGCACATATGCCATAGATTCACCACCGATCTAGACTTTAGCCTAGTTGATTTTGATAATAAAAGTAAATTTACAGTAGAAATTCTCAAACTTCAGCATATATCAGAATCACCTACAGAGGTTTCATAATCTTGCAGTCTATATTAATAACTACTGCTTACAGCCAGATGGGCAGGAGACACTGAAAAACCTGTGTAGACTCCAACTGGGACAGCTGCCCAAATCATTTCCCAACTATACAAATAATTTCAAGAATGAGGGTGAGCCTATAATAGTGACACTTATTGTAGGTAAGTCACTTGCTTCCAAAGTTACAGTATTTCTTCCTTATTTGCTAGTCCATATAAATTAACCTCGGAGCACATCACTGTTTTTGAGACAGGGTTTCATTATGTAATCCAGGCAGGCCTCAAATGTGCAGCAACTCTCCAACTTCACTATCCTTAGTGCTGGGATTACAGCCATATATCTATCACCAGACCTGTCACATCATTTCTGACACACCAATTCCTTCTTTCATTTATGATCAGAAAAACTCTCCCAAAACCTAGTAAAAAGCCACCATTTTTACTGTATTTATTCAACGAGTCCTGGGAGCCTATTACATGTCAATATTATGGGGGTTACAGCATTGAATAATAAAGACAAGGCTCTTGTTTTATGTATTTTATGTTCTTCTAGGGAGACAGAAAAAATAAATAGGAAAAATACTAAATAATAAGTACTATTGCAGAGAAAAAAAAGAGACTTGTGTAAAACAATGAATAACCAAAGGCTTTTATATAAAATGATTAAGGGATGCCTCCCTGAAGTGACATTTAAACTCAATTCTTAATGTCAAGAAGTAGTCAGCCAGGAAAGATCAGGGGACAGCTAACACCAAAGATTTTGAAGCTGGGAACAGACTTATCTTGTTCCAAAAGAAGGTCAATGCAACTGACTACACTGTATCACAGTAAAGAAGAGACAATTATTTAAGATGAAGTTAGAGAAACAGAATGGACCATTATCATGAATGATTTCATTACAAAAAGCAAAGAGTCCAGATTTACTTAGAAATCACCTGGGAAGGAGAGTATTTATAACAAGATCCTTATAGAGAATAGTTGAGCAATGAACTAAGACAGGGGAATTAGATTAGAAACAAGTGTTTTACTAGAAATTTTAGAGCTGAAGAAACTTGTAGTCCAACAGCCTCACTTTACAGAAAGATGATTTGGCCCAAACTGGCTTCTCTGAGATCAGGTTAAAGGTAAGCAGAATTGAATGTGGTACTCTTCAACATACAGGACAAAGTTCTTTCCACAATTCCTGCCCTCATTTTGAAAACCAAAATAGTTTTTACCATGAGTATTTCCAAAAGTGAGATTTCCGCATTAAATGAAAACGATTTAACAAATAACTATCCATGTCAAATTATTCACATTTCTATTTCCTCCTATGAACTCTTTATTGCAGCTCATGCTGCTCAAATATTTACCAAATTTATTCACAGTATGTGAAGCAGGAAAAAAAGGTGAATAAATAACAAAATATACTTACATCTGGGTATTCTTTTACAGGCACATAAAGTTTCTCTTGTAACTGTACAATAGGTCCCACAGCATCAGGCAATTCTGCACTCCTTTTCTCTGTACTGCCATTTAATGTGTCATTGTACATGTCTTTCCGTACTCTGCTAATTTCTGTTAAAAGTAAAAATTTTAAATGTGTTAGACAAAAAATGTATTCTTGCTACTCCAGGAAAACTGAAAAAAAAAGGAGGGGGGGGCAAGGGAAAATGTCATCAGTAAAATGTTAAAACTTGAAGGAGTGTTCAAACTCCAGGAAAGAAAATGATCTATTCTCTGGATTAAGCCCACATTTAATATAGTAACAGCCTTAATTTGTACCACACATCACATTCATACCAACTAAATAACACATCTTATTAAAACTTTAGAGCCTGAACTCTTACATAGTATAGTATGGATTTAAATAAAACCAGTCATTGCAAATGATAGCTTTAACTCCTATCACAATAATACTGTTGAAACATACACTAAAGGCTCTTCTGTACTATAGCAATAATCTGAGTAAGATGTAAACTGACCACTTTGTTAAATATTTTGGTTAATTTCAGAATATTCAGAAATGCCCAACAGACTACAAGTTTAGCAAAAGTCTAAGTTTGATTTAAAAAAAAATGTGGTTAAAAATATACAAAAGCAGTCTTAGAAAAGGTAAAAAGAGAGGAAGGTCTGAATGAAGCCCTAAGAAAAACAACAGTCAAGGGGTGAGGAAAGTAAGCTCTAAACCAAGAAATGAAGGTAAACAGGAAAACTAGAGGAGGAACATAAAAGCGAATTTGATCAACAGTGTCAGATATTACAGAAATACAGTAAAGAGCTAAAGATGGGACCTTGGGTTTGACCACTAAATTTATTGGTGATCAAAGAAATTTCAAGAAAAAGGCAGTAATGGAAATCAGACTACATTGTATTAATGAAGCAAATACAAGAAAATACAGATAAGATCAATAGCCTCAAATATACTTCTTTTAAAAAGCAGAATTTTAATGAATCAAGTCCTATAATACAATGAATTAAGGCTTCAAGATTAAGTTTCTCCTATGTACCAGAGAATGGTTCCCCCCACTGGAATACTAGAGTTTCCATTACTGTAGGAGGGTTAGCTGGATGCCTATTTAATGTATTCTCATCCTACAGATCTATCTTTCTTGGGAAAAAGGCTTACATTCACATACTGTAAATTGCAAAAATTTTTTAGAATTATATTTTCTAGGTCTCCCAAAGTGGAATTTCAATCTTGACATTAGGGAGCTAAGAAATATACACTTAGTTTTGCTGTTTCTATAAGTTAATTAGTTAAATAAACAGCCAATACAGAAAAAAAGACATGATGGTGTTCTTAACCAAGTATACATCTTAAACACCTAAATATCTGATTTTCTGCTTTACTAACAGCAACTTTATTACACATTTTATTTAATACTTTGCTCATCATAACATACCAAATGTTCATGTTTACATAACCAATAAAATCATTAAAAATCAAAATAGAATACCTTGGATTTGACTATAAGATTTTATTCTTTTTAAAGTCTGTTTTATCTTTTTAATTTCCTCATGAAATCTTGCCTAATAATCCCCAGTATCAAACTAGAGTTTAGCCTAAACAAACAACATTAGAAAATATTAGAATTACACATCTTTTAGACTAGATCAAGTTATTTTTCATATTCTCAGTTAAACTTTCTTAGAAACTACCGAATTGTGGTTAGCACAGCAATAATACAAAGACCCGCCAATAATGGCTTATAAAGAACATAGGTTAAAATTTATAAATACATATGAAAAACAAATAGAACCCATCAGAATACTGAAAGAAAAAAATACACTAAGAGTAATTTATAGTAAGAACTGTAATATTACTAACAGATCAAGGGGGGAGACATCTTCCAGGTAAACAGATTTACCAAACTTAAAAAAAATAAAAAGAATTAAAAAAGGCAAAAACTAAAATGACTACATTAAAATTTGAATAAATAAAACTACAAACTCCATATAAACATAAATCTAGTCAACTGATACAATGCAATTACCACTTAACTTGTAGATATTTGTGTATTTCTTTTATCACCAGAAGTTCTACAGTCTTCTATTACTCACTTCATCCTCGGTGACCATTAATAATCCTTTAAATATGGTATGTAATAATAGTTCTGGAAACACTGTATGTAGTAAGAATCTGACTGAAAGGATTGGTGGATAAAGGAAGAGAGGAACAGGTTATGATTGATGCCAAAGAAGTTATGGTTCCAGCTCTCAAAACCTTTGTCTAATATGGGAGATTCAAAAAGTGTTTCTGTTTCTAGTTTTGTTTTTTTGTTTTTTTGAGACAGGGTCTCACTTTGTAGTTCAGACTGGCCCTGAGTTCACTATGTAGCCCAGGCAATCCTCGAACTCAGCAGTCCTCTGCCTCCCAAGTGCTGGGATTACAGGCATGAGCCACCACGCCTGGCTCTAGTATATTTTTAGTAGTTCAGATATATCACCAAATTAGTAATAGGTCATAAATTATGTATGAGATAGTACTGATGGGAGTGAAAAGATAACATAGTAGCAATCCTCAAGGAATTTACAATCTAGATCATTTTGAGTCTCCAAGTTGAGCACTCTACCCTTCCCTTATCAACACCACCTTTCTAGCAAGAAAATCACTGGCAATTTTTGGTATACTACAACACTTCCTTAGAGGTCTGCTTCCAGTTCTAACAGTAACTCTTTCTGATTTTAGACAAAGTCTTTTGTGGGTCCATAGGCATTAATTTATCAAACAGGGGAGTTTTTCCTTACTATACTGTATATATTTTGTTGCATCACATATTATATTTCTCTATGCCCTTTATCAACCAGTAGAAGTCTAAGTTCAGTACAAAACTTTCCATACAGTAACTCCTGATTATGGCATATTATCTTCCACCTAGATATCCTCCTCACTTTCAAATAATTAAATATACCCAAAATTCTTAAATAATACAAATTTGTTTTATTGATTCAAAATCTCTAATATTAAAATTTCATCCATGGCTTCAATAGCATCATAAATAGTTGGAAAGATATATCAAAAAATTTAAGCATCCACTAAATAATACATGTTTTTATAACTTACTAATTACATATACTCTAATTTGTCTAAGTCCCTTGTAAAGTGTAAAACACACACCATTCCATGACAGTGGATTAAACTGAGGTTGTCTACTTCCAACTCCCCATTTTTTGTGTAATGTATGAATACCTTTACTTCCTTGACAAGCACAATACACTACTAACATTTTGCTGCAAGTAGTAGGACAAGTCTTCACCAGTCCTTATCTCCACAAATGTTCATTATACTTTTCCTGGATGTTTCATATATACCCTTCAGGTCGATGTCAAAGAGCTAACATTCTGTAGGGGCTATAATTTGAATCAAGAATCTAACTCTCTAACTACAATTTCATAAAGCAAAATTAGCCTAAATGTGAAAAAGCTGGCATTTGATTACTAAATATATTATAAAAATCTCAAACCACACTGACTCCAGCTCCCTGTAGTACCAACAGTTTGGGTAACAAACCATGGTTCTGAAATCTACAAATGATGTCATCAAATTCAGAAATTTTTTTAGCTTTTAGGAGTATTCATTTATCTTTATACCCTTTAAACTTTCTCTATTCTCCATGTTTTCTTAAATATTCAGTGTTCATATTTTTTAATTTCAGTACAGAGAAAACATTTTGGGTTCAAGTCTGAAAATACAGTTGTACTACTTACTATCTCCTCACCTTCTGTTACTTTATCTTGAATTTTTTTTCTTTCCCAAACTGAAGCTAAACTGTCAGTTACCTCTGCTCCTGGGACAGGATACACCGCCATCATTCCATTCTGTTGTATATGACTGCTACTATTACATTTCTCAAACTTGTGTCTCTTCCCTATAATTTACTCAAGTATGGAATGAACTTAACAGTTGAAAATTACTCTTCTGTTTTATAAGCCTCACTTCATTTTTGCCTTTGGCGCTTCCATTACCACCACACTTTCAATGTATCTGAATTACTGATATGCGGCCCATCTTCTGCTACCTTGAAGCGTCACACAATAACCACATTAACTAAGAGATCAACTATACTATGTTAAACTAAAAAATAAGAACCATGGATAGTATCAGAATAGAAAAATAGAGGTGGGAAAATATAAATTACAAAACCAAGCAATACTTTCCCAAAATAAACAATAAATGGGTAAGGAGTACAAAATTTCAGTAGTGTAATGTTGGAAGATTATGTAAAGAATAAAATATAGTTCTTTTTTACTTTCTGACTTAAGCAAGAAAACAAAATATGAAAAATATTTACTCAATCATAAACAAGAATGCTATGATATTAAAAACAAAATGAGTAAAAATTAGTTCCAGGATTTGTATCAATCCAAGCAGACTTTTTAAAACACCAAAAAAAATTTCATATGAACTCTTTTTATATTCAGTGTTGTATACTTAATTCTAATTGTTCCACTGTTATACTGATGTAATAGACAGACATATTTGGGCATCCATCTGTGTTTTTTCTCTGCATTACAATGAAAACCATAAAAAGTATATTATTTTTGTAATACAAATGTAGCTAAAATACAAAAAAGAATGAAAAAGTTATGTTTTCATTTTATTGTGGTCTCTTTTTAAAATTTAACATCTGCAATTAATTTACTCTGTAAAATAACCTATTACTTATAAACCCAAATGTTTTAATATATACAGTAAACATTTTATAAGGGACGTTAAACTGACTGCTTCCATCATTCCCAAATAAGTTTAAATGGGGTGGTATTTCCTGATAGTTGAATTCACCTCTTGCTAGATTTTAAAGTAACACTCTAAAGCAGGAAAATAAAGTGGGATACTAGTTATTACAGTTATCAACAAAGTAACAAAGTGTTTGCATTTACACTTATTAAATCAAAACAATGACCCAAAGAACCTATCAATACCTTCAGAACAGGTTGCTCAGAAGGCTGTTAAGTGTCCTCATAGACCTGTATGAATTGCTCTCCCTTCTATGAAGAAATCTTCAAGTTTATTAGCTAGAGCTAAACCTAGTGTGTGTAAAGAAAAGCCAATGGAGTAACATGTCCCTGGGCTCATTTTAAGAAACTACACCACAAAAGCACAAGTTACGAAAGAATGCACCTTTATTTAGGAGATGGTTTTGTTTACTATAAAAACTAAATAAATCTGATTTAACTTCAAGGCAACTAAATGCTTTGACACTAGCAAGAAAAAAAACTCATCAGTAATCCTCCGTATCAGTCCTTATTTGGAAGATTAATCTGTACTTTATTTTCAAATCTTAAGAACACAAACAAAAACACTGAAATAAAGTTCAACATCTCAAGACCACTTTAGATTGCCAAAATTCACAACTGGAAAGTGTAGATAAATTTCACATGCAAAAGCATGAATTACCAAAGATCCCATAATGATGCTAATTC
Organism: Thryonomys swinderianus; assembly: GCA_004025085.1. Lineage (NCBI taxonomy): Eukaryota > Metazoa > Chordata > Mammalia > Rodentia > Thryonomyidae > Thryonomys > Thryonomys swinderianus. The sequence continues at coordinate 72,734 of PVIC010001469.1, read as the reverse complement.
TATTTCTTTGACAGTAAATTCTCAGAAGCAGTTCTATATGATGGAAGATACTTAACAGCAAGCTGCACATACCCAGAAAAAACTTTTTTAGGTTACAAAGCAGAGTGTTTATGATCCAAATTATACTAATGTACAGACATTCAGAAGTCAAAAAGGATAAAACAGAAATTAGTAACCCCTAAGAAAAGGATTTGCAGAAGATATTCTGCCCTCACTTGTTTTGCAATTATCACTTCAGAAAATGTTAGGAAAGGAGAGTAAGTCAAAATAAGTCCCCACATTAAAACAACAAATTTATGCTATTATATATGTGAGGATTAAGACACTGACACCAACTCTTTAGATATTAACTAAAAGCTTATCCAAAAAATTAATATTGGTTTATGGTCACAGTATAACTAACATTCTAGCTGTGTGGTTTGTGTCTGTTCCTGTGTGGTACTTTATACTGAACCCAGGGGCCCTTTACCAATAAGTTGTATCCCCAACCTGAGTTCCTCATGCCTCCACTTCCTGAATAGCTGGATTAGATAGGCATGTGACATCGACTTTATAGGGCTTTATACAGCATTTCCTGAAATAAGAAGCTCTTAAAATCTAGCCTAAGAAATAACTGAGGAATGTAAAATAAGAAAATGGAATAAACCAACCTGTTTTATGGCTAATCACATATAACACCGGTTGTTCAACATATATATTGTTTTAATAACATTACAAAACAAAAGTCTTTGCAGTCCTCCCTTTCCTTCATTCCATTCTAACAAAACATAGTTTAACTCCAGGTCTAAGGCTTCTAAGGTGACAATGCTGAATGAATAAATAGTGTTGGCACACACAGAAATTAAAACACGCCATTAAAATGAACAAAACAAAGCAGGGAAAGAGTTTTTTAAAAATCAACAAAAATTTTTTCATTGGCAAAGGCAGGTTTCCTCATTTGAAATGAATTTTGTTTCAATTTAACAAGTCACATTTAAACTTGATTAGCTTTTGTCAAATATCAAATATTCTTTAATAGAAGGGCTGCCTTCTAGTCATTTAGCTCCTTAGGTTACTCAAGGGAAATCAATCCTTATCTCTGTATAATATCCATTCATTAAAACTTAAAATGAGAAAGTAGTTAAAAACATTTGATAATGAATTAACAGTAAACTAGTACATGTCATCAGAATTCAGATTAGTAACACTTGAATCTTTCAATTTGTATTAACCACTACTTCACCGTAACTGACAGCAAGACACCAACAACAGCCTTTCAACAATGTACTCAAAGGCTTTGAATTGTTATTTATTTGAAAGCTATGTTTTTCAAAAATAAGCTGGGGATTTACTCAGTGGTTGCAGCACCTGCCTCACATGTGTAAGGTCTCCAGTCTGATACTGGATATTCAAAAAAAAAAAAAAAACCACTAATTTTTTTCAAAACTAAGTATTTTTCTTAGAAATTTTAAACTCGTAATAGCATAACACATAATAATCCATGAAGCCATGTCAATAAATATAAAGGGAGAAAGACATCTTCCTTACAAAATTTTAATTAATAAATGTAGAAGATGGACTCAGAAAAATCACTATCAGAAAACCACCACAATAATAACTACTGCAGGCAAAATGTCAATGGTACTAAAATTTGTCAGCAAAACTATAAGATATAGGATATCCATTTAGTTTGAGAGATTCTCCTAAGCAATTACTAAGTACATGTTACAGTTATCAACAAATTGTTTTCACTTACATACTTACTAAATCAAAACAATGACCCAAAGAGCCTATCAACACCTGCAGAACAGGTTGCTCAGAAGACTGTTAAGTTTCCTCACGCACTTGTATGAACAGCTATCCCTTCTATGAAGCAACTTTTGCTGGCTGTGGGGGCTCACACCTGTAATTCCAGCACTTGATAGGCAGAGGCAGGAGGATTGCTGACTTTGAGGTTTGCCTGGGCTTCATAGTGAGCTCAGGGCCAGTCTGAACTACAAAGCAAGACCCTGTCTCAAAAAAAAAAAAAAGAAAGAAAGAAACTTTCAAGTTTACTAGCTTGTCGGGGGAAAAGAACTTGAACGGTAGAGAAATCTGGAAAACAACATCTTCATCATACAATCAAGTTAAAATGTATTGCTTAATCCATGCCTTGCAATGTACATGACAGTACCTTCCTGTGGTTTTCATGCCAAAAATATCAGAACCCCAATGTTCATGAGAAATGACCACAAATTCAAGCTGAAGAATATTTTTGAAAGTAACTCATACTCTTCAAAATCTCCAAAGTACAGTCATACTAGACTAAGACATGAAACTAAGACATCACAGCCACACACAATATGGAATTCCAAATTATATCCTGGATCAAAGTGTGAGTAGGAAAACTGATGGAACTTTATGTAAGATTTGCCAATTAATAGCACTGTACTGATTATTGGTTTTCATGAATTAACATCAACCTATTTTTTCATGCTTATCTATAAATCTCTAATAACTTTTAAGTTTTTACATCGGCCTCTGTAGTTATATATTTTAATGCAAAGAGAGGAACAGCTGTAGGAAAGAATGACAGGTATGAAAATGTCTTCTCTTGTATCTTAAAAATGTTTATTTACCAATGAAACCAAGGAAATAAAAATCATTTAAAATGAACTGTTACACAATTTAAATAGCATCAAGTTAAAATTTTAATCACATATACTTTTTTTAAAATATGCACTTTGTACTAGTCACTCAAAATATAAAGCTTTTTCCCTTAAATGTGAGTCCTTAATAAATCATTATTCCTTAAAACTAGAAAATATCCGCCGGATGTGGTGGCTCACGCCTGTAATTCCAGCACTTGGGAGGCAGAGGCAGGAGGATTGCTGAGTTCCAGGCTTGCCTGGGCTACATAGTGAGCTCAGAGCCAGCAAGAACTATAAAGTGAGACCCTGTCTCAAAAAAAAAAAAAAAAACCCTAGAAAACACCCAAGAATACGATAATCTCAACTGTGTATGACCTCCCTTACAAAAGTGTCAGATTTAACAGATGCTGTTAGAAAATATGCACTTTAAAATGGACAGAAAGAATGTGTACAAAAGTTACAATCCACGGACAATGATCTTTCTGTGAAAAGTGAATCTTTTGCCAGTGACAGAAGATAAAGCAAAGGCCAGGGGCTACATAACTGCATCTTACTACTGCTTCCTACACAACTATCTATGTGCACCTTCAAAATTAATCTTCTGGGTCTCAATTTCCTCACCTATAAAATGAACAGGTTAGATCAGCTCACATTTAAGGCTTCCATGTGGACTAAAATGTTATCCATTAAAAAGTCTATGTATTTTCCATCCCTTTACAGAGAGCTCCATTCAGTGATCACTCTGAACTGATAACTTACAGACAAGGGCTGCATAAATTCAATCACCTATAGAGAATCACAGATGATTCCACCTTATTCCTTTCTGAATTACACCCCTAAGTGCCCTCAACTACTGTACATCCAAGATTTACTTTAAATGATGTCCTTGTGAAATACTAAATCCTCATATAAACAGGCTCCTACAGAGTTCTTTTTAGGTTAGTCTTTGTGTATGTTACCTTCTTGACATTCCAAACCCCTTGGGGCTCTAAAAAGAATTTGGGATCACAAATGATGGCACACATCTGTAATCTCAGCACTCTAGGAGGTTTATCTGGGGGAATTTTAAAAGCCGGAACCCATTGTGGGCAATTTAGCAAAACCCTACTTCAAAATTTTAAAAGGAACTGGAATTGGGGCCGGAGATTTAGCTCAGTGGTTCCACTGCCTGCCGCCTGCCGCCTGCCGCCTGCCGCCTGCCGCCTGCCGCCTGCCGCCTGCCGCCTGCCGCCTGCCGCCTGCCGCCTGCCTTGCAAGCTGCTGACTCACGCCCACCAGCAATCAATACCACATAACACAGTGCCCGGCATGGTGGCTCATGCCTGTAATCCCAGCACTTGGGAGGCCGAGACTGAGTTCGAGGCTTGCCTGGGCTACATAGTGAGCTCAGTGCCAGGCTGAACTACAAAGCCAGACCCTGTCTCAAAAAACAAAAAACAAAACAAAACAAAAAAAAAGGAACTAGAATCGTAGCATGTAAGACACCAGTTCAATCTCCAGTTTTGGGGAGTTTGAGGGAGAAATCTGATAAAGCAGAGTAAAAATGAAACTGACCTCTTAAAAAATTTTGGGCTGGGCCGGAGGATTAGCTCAGTGGTTCCAGCGCCTGCCTCTCAAGCGCAAGGTCCTGAGTTCGATCCCCGGTAACCACATATAATGGCTGGGCATGGAGACACGCCCACCAACAATCAACGCCTCATACCACAATGCCGGACGTGGTGGCTCACTCCTGTAATCCCAGCACTCGGTAGGCAGAGACAGGAGGATTGCTGAGTTTGCGGTGGCTTGCCTGGGCACCATAGTGAGCTCAGGGCCAGCCTGAACTACAAAGCGAGACCCTGTCTCAAAAAGCAAAAAAAAAAAAAAAAAAAATTGGGGCTATGTCTTAACAAGAGAGATAAGTAGACTGTTTTTCCTGGGTAAAAATGTATTCAATATTTTAACTATCTTGTTCAACTGTATTCCAAATTCTACCTAAACTGAATAAAGGAAAGTTAAGACAGGTTTATGTGAGACATCCCTTAATTGTTTAAACAAAAATTAAGTGAAGGGGAAATTTACCATTCACAGATAACAGCAGCTTTCCATAGTAAGAAAAACCTTTCTTACTATGGAAAAGCCAAAAAAGATCTTTTAAACCATAATAAACAATTATATACAACAAAAGGTCCTCTACCCAACTAACATTGAGACTGAGTCAATAAAACCTAAACCAAAATATCTTAGTTCCAGTATTTTATAAGAGCAACATATTATGCGGTGACCTCAAATGTCAATGTAACTAAAACGGAAAACATTATTTTTGTATGGTAAGCCATACAATCTTCTCTTAGTTGGTTTATTTTACCAAGAACTAGATTCAGAAAAGCTAGTGCCATGCTACCAGAACCTATAGTTAACTACTTTCTTTTTACTGCTTCCAAATTCATACATTCTATCATATGACAACATTCTTTGAAAGCAATTTTGATACAAGATTTAAAATGCTGAATACAGCCCTCTTTCTGAAATCATAAAATGAAAGCAGATGCTATAAAAATTCACCAAAGCAACCTCACAAAAACTCTGATAAAGGACATTCCAGTTCAAATTTTACCGTCAACTTAAAACACATATTAACTCATTTCTTAACCATTTGGCTCCAAACACTTCTAACTGCTCTCTTGACACATAAACTTGACATTCAAAACCAAACTTTGGAATTTTTCTCACAATTGTTCCTCTGATCTCAGAGATTGGCAACTCCATTTTCACACACATATTCCATTCACTCATAAATGCTGTTTGGTGAACTTTCATACTTTATATAGAATTTCACTTGTCACCTCCACCACTACCACCCCAGTTCTGGCCATAATTCTTACCTACTAACCTCAAAATAACCTACCTGTTCTCTCTTCCCACTACTGCTCTTGTCAGTCTGTTCTCAATTTTATCCAGTGAGGCTGTTGAAATCCAGTTGAGAGTCACTCCATTGTTTAGAGGCCTATAATGGAGCTGTTTCCAAATATTCTGGTCTCAGAACTCCACTTTTAAGTTTTATTTTGAGGAGCTGTTAAGAGTTTGTGCTCCCTGAGTACTGATTCTTATCTTCTAGAAATCCAAGTTTTTAAATGTTTTTTAAAGAGTATATACACACAAGGGATGGAAAGCCTCTTCCAACAAAATAGAGAAAGGAACATTGTTCTGTTGTTTCTGCAAATTCTTTTAATGTGTGTCTTAATAGCAACAGCTACATTCTCACATCCTCTTGATTCCAGTCTGTTACAGTATCACACAGCACACACTTCTAGAAACATGGATGCAATGCACATTCATATGATGATAGTTGAAAAAAAGCAGATAGTATATTCATATCTACAAGAGTCTGACTTCACAGATTCTATAATAGAATGTCCAGAACAATTTAGACATCCACTGCCAAAAATGACTTTCTCCCACTCCCCTCATCACCATGAAAACTCAGGTCTTCACAACATCTACTAGAGGCAGCAATGAACACACAGGCTCTCCCCTTACTTTTGTTAACCACTGTCCTAACCAATCTTATTCTCATGCCTCTCAGCCACAGCTACCGCCATACAAAAAGCTGGTACCCTTGAGGTTTTACACTGGTATTCTCTCCCCTTGAAAAGTTATTCCCAAAGAACACTATGGCTCAAACCATCACTTCTTTCCAATTTTTGCTTCAGTATCAATTCCTCAAAGAGACTCACTCTGACCTATTTAAAATTGCAACATGCCTCAATCCATTAGAAGTACTCCAGAGCCTTTCCATCTTGTTCAATTTATTTCCCTGACTAATATTTTTTCATACACCACATACTTGTTCATTGGCTGCTCACATCAAAATGTGAATTCATGGGGCCCATAGCTTTCTTTTTGCCTTTTGTTGCATTCCCAACATCCATATTAAAAAAAAATGTAAACACATATTAAGAAATAAACTATTAACACAAAAACATGCAAAAGCTACAAAATATTCTTGTAATTTCACCCAACCATCAATAATTTGACAGCTCTTATCAGCTTATACATCTCCCCTTTAAAGTAACAAATGCACTGTGCTTTTGGAAAAGGACTATCATTTCATTCTACATTTATGAGATTTAAGACATTCTGCTAGTAACACATTCTTTGTATCAATGATAAATTCTTCTGGTATACCTCAGATCAGATGAAAAGATAAATTGTGGAAACCTAAGATTATCTTTAGTTATTAAAAAACACCCCAATCTGCCAGGCGTGGTGGCTCATGCCTGTAATCCCAGCACTCGGGAGGCAGAGGCAGGAGGATTGCTGAGTTCGAGGCTTGCCTGGGCTACACAGTGAGCTCAGGGTCAACCTGAACAACAAAGCGAGACCCTGTCTCAAAAACAAAAAAAGACAAAAAACACCCCAATCTATGAAAATAGGCTACCCTTTATCAATATTTTGATAGTTAATTTAGCAATTATTGATATTATAATAAATATCAATACAAAGAGATTATGATATATTATATCATTATATATATTATATATATAATTATATTATATATATTATATATATATCATTATATAATGATACATTCCTCTTGCTTTTCTTTATAATCTCCATGTATACCGCCAGCAAATTGTGATCAACCCTGTACTAGGTAAGCATGTTAAGGGTCTAAGAAGATATTTTTATTTCCTAAAAGTACAAGCAATAATAAACTAGAACTGCCTCAACGAAGTACCTATTTTTTAAAATGTCTCGATACTCAATGGTACAACATGCTTTCAAGCATGGATTTAACAAATATGTAACTGCGTACTGACCATGTACCTGGGACTGACCAAATCCCTAGGGGTAGAATAGTATGTAAATATAGACATGGTCCCCATTTCCATGGTCTTCCTTTTTGCATGAGAAGGAAGCAAAAATAGTTAAAACAGTTCACAATGTCCTGTCAAAGAAATGTGCAATACATTTTAGAAAGTAGTGATTATACTTTTTACTAAATTTATATTCCTCATAATCATCCTAAAAGATAATCTAAGGAGGTTTTCAATTTTAAAGGTATTGTGTTAGATGCAGAGGTCATAGGGTTTGTAGGGATAAGAGATGAACATTCTTAGAATCAGTTTCCAGAGCAAACTGACTCTTCAGATGGGCAACAATTCAGATTCAGTAAAAGCTATTCTGTCTGGATTTCTTTGTGCTTCAGATTGAGCTCCTCACCACAGGCAGGTCTAAAAACCTCCCATGAAAGCAAGCTCATCAGACACTGCACCAGGAGTTATCTCTGCTCTGTAGGTCAGCTCAAAATGAATTGTTCTTTGTAATCACATTATCCAGTTCTTTCCATTCCTATTCTACTGTTAGCCAAACCCTTGATAGAGATGCAGCATCACTGAACAAGATGTTACTTGAAAAGAGAGTTCAGAGGTGGTGGTACTATCAGCATAAATCAAGACAGAACATCTCTAACATTCAGAATTTCGAGCTATGATACCCAAATTCTTTACTCATACATTCCCTCTCACAAGTCTCTCTTTGAGCTAAATGCTTTTATTATTATAATGTAGCAAAGTAGATTTCCTTACAAATATTAAGCTTATCTTCATTTTGTAGTTAGGCAATCCAGAGAGGAAAAACCAAGTTCTTTTACCTAAAATCACATAAATTCTAAGTGAAAGTCAAGTCAAATTTAGGTCTGACTCCCAAAAAGCTGTTTTCTTTCATTAAACACAGCACATCCAGCATGCGTTACTACTACATTTTCAGAATTAAATGTGGCTGCTGCTGAAGCAAGTGGCTATATTAGTAGAGAAAGCAGCAATGACAGATGAGAGAGAAAATGATGAAAGAAAGAACTGGAGCTAAAGAGGAAAACTGGGAAAAATGAACAGGTATGGCTAATAATGGAGCAAAGAAAGAACAGAATACAGTACCCAAATTAAATGTGGAATGAAAGTAGATAATCTTATCTAATCTCTGCTAAAGCTAATTGTATCTTTCAACAAGTCATTTGAGTGTTTCAAGGTCCAAGTTAAGTTCTCCAAGAACATCAAAGATTATTATGAAGCTGAATTTCTGAATTGGGTACAATAAGTTCTTTTCAACAAATATTTGTAGTGTCTAGAAAAAAATACATGCTCAAAAATGTCATTAATGACTACATAATTCCTATCTTTTTATGGCGCAAGGCATTCGTTGGGGAAACACTGCTAAGCAACAAATGACCTCTGTCATCAGTTTTTCCAGCGGTATCAAGCAGCTTCCATATAAGTACAATAAAGGGTACAGATGGCAGATATGGCTTAGTGTTCTGTGATATCAACACCCAGATTTGAACACTAGTCAAAGAATCCCAAAAAAGAGTCAGCCAGAGCTCTATGACTTCCTTGGGCTGCTATACTGAAAAATCAAGAATACAAACACTTAAAACTCTCACTTTTAGGTGACTTTTTCAAGTATAAGTTTTCTGCCTCCCGATCCCATCTTTGTCCTGGACTAGTATTTTAAGTGATGGCTATGATTACCCAGGTTAAGTGGTTTTGTCTTTCTTGCTCAAAATAATTTATAGTTGATTCACTAACATCTCAAAGATAGAGATCAACATAATCTGTTTATTTTAAGAATACCACAATAAAGTTTAAATGGGTAAGTTGCTCAGTAAGTTACTTGTTCCTTGAAACAAGTATGAATTTTTTACAGTATAAAATTGAAAATGAATAGAATTCCTAAGAACAAAGATCTATCTTCTCCAAGGCCTGTGTTCGTGCTGGCAAGTGGAAAACTGTTGGTCTGAAACAAAATGTCATTGAGATAAATCTCTGATGTGAAAGAAAATCTCCTAATGACAATTTAAAGTCTAACACTCCTTCCAAAAACTAACCAGAAAACTAGTACAACAAGCTCTACTATATTTAGTTGGGTAATTTCATATGCAACAGGAGGAAGAAAAAGAATGACACTGTCAAATTAAGTAATCTATTTACAGTCAACAGGTTTCCATAAAGCTGTTATTATAGTAACTAAATTTAACGTAATATACTTGTTAAAAAGGACAAGAGAAATGCTATTAGACTATCAATTTACAAATTAGGTAAAATTTCACTTCTAAAAATTTACAAAACATGGTGATGATACACACACATATCTAATATGGCTCAATATAATTATGTATGATATAAGATCATATATTCAAAAAATCACTATATTCAGAAAATCACTATGAGAGGTCTAAGAGCACAGGTAAAACATCCCCTATCAAATATGCTAGGAAACAGAAGTGTTTCAAATGTTGACTTGTCTTCAAATTGTGGAATATTTGCATAAACATAAATTAGAGCTAAGATAGAACCCAAATGTAAAAATGAAATTAATTTGTTTTATATGTACCTTATACATACACCCTGAAGGGTAAACTCATACAATTTTTTGTGTGCTTGCATTTTGATTGTGCTCCATCCCATGAATCAAATGTGGAATGTCTTCAATTATGGTGTCTTACTAGCCCTCAAAATTTTGGATTTTGATTGACAGGGCCAAGGATTTAGCTCAGTGATTCCAGTACCTGCCTTGCAAGTACAAGGTCCTGAGTTCAATCCCTGGTACCAAAAACACAAAATAAAACAAAACAAAACAAAAACAAAATTTTGGATTTTGAAACATTTTGGATTTCTCCATTCATGTATGTACTGTTCTGGTTAATAATTTTATCTGAAGTCTGAAACTGGTCTTTTCCCAGATTCTATAGTCATAAAAAACACCTAGAAAAGACAGAACAAATACTCTTTACAAATAAGTGATCATAAATAGGTAAGCAAAGATAAAATGTAACAAGAACCTACCTATAAATTTTTCTAACTCATTTTTACTAAGCTCCTCCTCAAATATTTCTATGATCCACAAAATCTTACCAAAGTAAGTGAAACCTCACAATACATATGGCTTCTGAAAAATGACTCTCAAACACTTGGGGGCAAATGGTCTCTATAGCACTTTTTCTGTCACACATTTTTTTTTTTTTGTAAGATCAGTTTATTGCTCAAGGAGTTTATTTAACCAGTTTTCTGGAATGTAAAATTATTTTAATCTCTAATGAATTTAGGGAGAAGAGGGCTTTGGGAAGAACATTCTATCTTGTAATGCATATTTCATAACATTATAATGTATATTTGTATAACCTTGTAATGTATATTTGCATAAAACTCAAAACCTTAAAACAGTTATCTATCAAAAGCAAACAGAACTAATGAAAACCATCACCACTTTACTCTGCCAATTTGAATCTGCCTCACTGTGATCACCCTCCTCACCTTACAGCACCCTGATAATACTGTAATTTTTAACTGAGTGATAGAACTGTTCAAACAAATGATTCACAACAAATCAAGATCTTAAGATACCTGAGGTGTCTCAAGCTCTGACACAAACAATTGTAAACTAAACTATGGCTATGACACTGGTGTTTTGGGTGGGATTTGGTACAACACAATGAAAACTTTTTTCAAAAATTTAACTGCTACCACAGAAAATACATCATTAAAATTATACAAATTATACACCTCACTATAACTTCTTTACACTTCATAAATTTTTATTTAAAAAATAAAGGGTTTCCACTATTGAGTCCCTGGATCGGGAGTATCAACACTAACACATTTCTCTTATCCAAATACTTAACATTAGGAAATAAGTTCTATATCTGACTTTTGCACTTACCCAGCTTATTCATTAAACCAAATTATAAAAATAGCTAACCTAGAATGAAGGTGTTGGCTTCTTTTACAATCTTACTTTTAACCCAAGTGTTTTATGGTAACATTCAAATGTATCTTCGCATATGGATGTAATACATCAAATCTAGGATTTTATTTAAATGAAACCACTTTAAGTGACAAAAATCCAATTACTGGCTTTTAGTTTTATCAGGCAAAAAATGCAATATTCCTATTTAATTTTCATATCTTTAGTCTCAAGTCCACAGCCTCAATAAACTGCTTCCTGTATCCACAGCATTTGTAAAATATCCTTCCTTTTCAGTCTTGCTTTCCCAATAATCTAATAATCAAACCAGATCTCCTACTTCTGCATGAAAATTAAGCTCTTCTCTAATAAATCAAAATTTAAAAAGAATAGAAATTTACCACAACCACACTCATTATATCCTATATTGTGCTGTTCAGAAAACATAATCAAGGAGATAATATTTGCATATTCGAACAAAATATAACAGCCTTCCAAAAGTAAACTTTTTTCCTTTGGAACCCATCATCCTAGGAGGGGCCACATCTATAAAATAGGGTCATGATGTACACTGTCCAGGCTGGCCTCAAATTTGTAGCAATCTTCCTGCCTCAGCCTCCCAAGTGCTGGAACTCAGCCTTAATAAATACAATAAAAATGTTATTTTTATATTTCACATTGGCACATTTATAGTCTAAACATTATCATCCACAGATAACAGAGAAGTCTCACTCAAGTCACAAATCATTCTCTAAATCTGGAGCTGCCTATCATATTACATATCATGGGGGGTTGCCATCTCAAATTCTTTTTTATATAAACTGTACCTTAATGGAACATCAAATACTCTAAATACTGCAGGGTGGATCAATGTTTAGATTATAATTATAACCTTTAGCTATTATTTTTAAAAAATGAAAAACTCTAGATACTCCATAATATAAACTATATTTATAATATAAACTATTTCAATAGAACATAAAACAATAAGGACTGGTGACATTCTATCAATGGAGTAGTAAAAGACAGAATACCCTAATGCCGGACGTGGTGGCTCACGCCTGTAATCCCAGCACTCGGGAGGCAGAGACAGGAGGATTGCTGAGTTCGCGGCGGCTTGCCTGGGCACCATAGTGAGCTCAGGGCCAGCCTGAACTACAAAGCAAGACCCTGTCTCAAAAATAAAAAAATAAAAAAAAAAAAGAATACCCTGGATTTATAATTAAGCTTCTCATATATGGGGCAAAACCATGAAACACACAGCATACTCCTAAAAAAATAATAATAAATTCAATTCAGCATTCTCTGTACTGATGTATCAAAAGACAGTCATATTTTGGGCTGGACATTTAGCTCAGTGGTTCCGCCACCTGCCTCACAAGCGCAAGGTCCTGAGTTCGATCCCAGTAACCACATACAATGCTGGGCATGGAGACTCATGCCCACCAGCAGGCAATACCCCATACCACAGTGCCTGGCGTGGTGGCTCATGCCTGTAATCCCAGCACTCAGGTGGCAGAGGCAGGAGGATTGCTGAGTTCCAGGCTTTCCTGGGCTACATAGTGAGCTCAGGGCCAGCCTGAACTATAAAGCGAGACCCTGTCTCAAAAAAAAAAAAAAAAAAAAAAAGATAGCCATATTTTAAATGTTTAATAAAATGCAAAAATGTATGTGTTAAAATCTTAAAGTATAAAATTTAAGCAACTTTAAACCAACCATCTTTAGCTTTTTAAATAGAATACTCAAGTGTCATTCATCTGAAGTAAACAGGCCAAGCAAAATATCCTATGATCCCGATGTTCTCCTCAATGTCGAAATGGGTGGATAAATTTAAAGCTTGTTCTCTAAAAGAGTTGCTTTATAGGCAATTTTCTCCCAGTATCAAGGTCTACAATTTCCATTTGGCTGCCAGTTTGCGATTAAATTCATCACCTTTATTATAAAAATGTGCTTTACTCCACAGCCTGCTGCACAAGAACTATAAGAAAAACATTTTTCACTGCTAACAGCAAAAATCATTCTAAGGCAACCAACACATCCACTCAGCCATTAGCTTCTTCAATCTGATGTAGTAGTCTATTACTCATACGAAAAACCTGTAACAATGGCATAACTTATGGAAACTAAATTCTATGGAAATACCATGCTTTCCTATAAGGTTCTTATATGAAATGTATTTTTTTCTTTTTTAGGCATCAAACCCAAGGCTTCAAATATAACAGGTGTGCACTTTAGTTTTGATCTATATCCCTAACTCCAAGACCTCTAATTTTTAGATTCAGTGTCATTTTAAGTAAACTAATCTCAAGATCAAAAATCATCACACTAATATTTCCAAACTGCAATAAAAAGAAAATCATTTTAAGTGTCAGAAAATTAATATCCATCTTCTATTCCATTATTTAAAAACATGTAATTTGTTTTTAGCTTTTACCATTTGCACAAGTAGTCAAAGATATATGCCTAGCACAACACTTCTACCTAATTTCACCTTTTCAACAAGTCAAAGGAAAAAAAATGGTCCAAAGAGAAATAACTCTAAAATGATGACATTAAAGCTACCCACTATGGTATATTTTAAAAGATGTTACTTATTTATGACATTTAATTTTTAAAATTTTTATTTATAATGTTTTAAAATCCTTTGCTCAGTAAGACAAAAAACTCTTATAAGCAAATTTAGTAGTATTCATTTTAAATATACCAAGGGGAAAAGGAGAAAGAGAAGTAGATTTCTTGTTAAGCCAATAATTAGAAGAGCTGTCAATTATTTAATGTAAGAATCTAGAAGAAATTTTCACCCTCCTACTCTAAAATGTGGTACTTTCTATCTTAAAACTGGGGATGCCTGTTACAGCAGTCCGGACCTTCACAATTTCATTTTGTCTTTTTCTCCATATGGCTGTATGGCTTCTTGAGAACTGGATTATGTCTTGCTTTTATCTTTGTATCCCAGAATCTAGTGAAGTGCTGAATTTAAAAGGATTTTTTAAAAGCTTGTTGGAAACCAAATAACACCAAGAGTAAACATCAGTTATACTAAGTTATACTAAGTTATACTAAGTTATACGAAGACTGCACAGGTCACAGCCCATTACATCATTATCGGCTGTATTCATAAGCAACATTTTTAAAAATGAAATAGGACAAAATACTATGTTGTGTAATAGTACACTTTTTCATTAAACTTTCAGTTTAGTTATATAAATATATGTTGATATGTGTATTTTGGCATAACAAAGTATTTCCATATTACCATTTTAAAAATTTTAAACACATATTACCCTTTTTGTGCAAATTTCTACCATCAAGATACAGGGACAATCATATTTTGGTACTCAACCATTTCAAATCATGGATTTTGGTATTTGATACCTTTTAACATAAAACTTGTCCCACTATTTCCCACTCATTATCTGGTACTTTTCATATTTTTTTTTTTGTTTTTACTCAAGATTTATAAAAAGTCAGTTTTTAGCTACCTCTCCTCAACTAATCATCTCTCAAATTTTAGATAAACTTATCCTAGTCTGTGAAACTATAAGATACACAGATCAACATAAACATTTCCAAATATTAGTCTAGCAATGGTAAAGAACCCAAACTGAGTACACAGAAGACTTAAGTGGGACTTTCTTACTTTACCACTCACACCTTTGCACAAAGTAAATAACCTAGAGATCTATAAAGAAATAAGGAAAATTAACCAATCATAACAAGATTTTAAACTACTGATACTGTGTAAAATATGGAAAGTGGGCTGGATATTTAGCTCAGTGGCACCACACCTGGCTCACAAGTGCAAGGTCCTGAATTCCATCCCTGGTACTGTAATAAAGAAAAAAGTAGTAATAAAATATGATAATAAAAAAATGAAATAGAGTCAGTGAAAACTTTTATGCAAATATGCACTTAACTGCTCCTAGATCCAGATTTAACCTGCTGTAAAATGCTGGTAGAGGCTACCATGAACCTAGAAAAACCTACAGTTTTTGGCTTAAATTTATTCTCATTTGGGGGAAAATTGAAAAATACCCCAACACTGATATTTCGATCAACAAAATAGTTAAAATAACAATATACTCACATCAGAAAATAGTCAACACATTAGACAAATTATCAGAAATGACAGAATTCTTGGAAAAGATCAGGCCTAAAGGTATCTTCCATGCTACTATTATATAGATAGATTTCTGCACAAGAGCCAACTTATCTACTATTCCTGAAACTGTTTCAATTTCTAAACTGTTTCTTTATATCTACCATAAATAAACTACATTTACATACATAATCAAAGATAGATTGAATATGAGATCCTTTCCAGCTTTAAAATGTGAGGATTTCTTTGGACTCTTGAATGCTTCATTTTTGTTGGTTTGGTTTTGGCACAGTCCTAGGACTTGAACCCAACCAAGCATCTTGAACTTGTGAAGACAAGTGCTTCTAACACAGAACAAGCACACCTATCCCAAACATATACACTAGTCCCTAAACATTACTCTTACAAAAATCTTCTGGGTCTTACAAGTACTAATTCAACCATCCTTATACTTTCCTTTAATAAAGGCTGCAGCAAACTATAAAGATTATCAAAAGTTTGTTTGACTTAATTGCCCTGAGGAAAAGATTAACATAGATGCGGCTTTTTACACAGGAAAAAAATGCAACCAGTTACTGACAACATCACACAAAACTCCTGCAGCACTGTTTAAATCATCTAACAAAAATACTTCTCTTTTAGATATGATAATTCTTCTTTTATCTTACAATTTAGTAATTTCTCAATGCATGTTTAGATTTACAACCAGGGATATAGTGCATGTGCCTACTTAAAATCAAATTTCAGTGTGATGTTTAAGTTGTCAGAATCCCGTATTTACTTAGAAATTTACATTTTGAGGGCCAAAGATGTAGCTCAGTGGTTCCGGCCCCTGCCTAGCAAGCACCAAGTCCTGAGTTCATGCCTGGTAACCACATACCACAATGCCAGGTGTGGTGACTCATGTTTGTAATCCCAGCACTCAGGAGGCAGAGGCAGGAGGAATGCTGTGAGTTCAAGGCTAGCCTGAACTACAAAGCCAGAGTCTGTCTCAAAAAAAAAAAAAAGAAATTTACAGTTTGAAAATTTTCTTGTATTTAGCTAGAAGGTATCCATAAGCTCGTCTGAGTTCAACTCCCCATACCAAAAAAGAAAATTCAAACTTTTTCTGTTTAAATAACAAGTATATTTGAGCTAAACAAAATTCAGTATTAAAACTATTTCACTGCATTATTGTTTGAGGAAAATTAGTAAAAATATTTCTGCTTTAAATGGAAAACTGAACTAAACAAAATTTAACTATTTTTTTCAAAGGATACTTTTAATCTGATTTGAACTATCATATTCATGTTGCCACCCATGGCAAAATACACCTGTAATTACAAGTACAGTATTTCCAAAGGTTGATGAAAAGAGATCCCAAATTTGAAGCCATCCTGGGCAACTTGGAAAGGTCTTGTCTCAAAAGAAAATGTTAGAAATGTAGTTTGGTATTGAGCATGAGATTCAGGGTTTAATGGCAATACCAAATAAATACACACACACACACACAATTTACTGAAATTAAGAGTAAGCAATTATTATTTAAAACTGTCTCCTCTACAATCCATAGGTCTTTCTAAAATTTTTCCATACTCAGTACATTAGTTCCAAGAAGAAACAGCAAAAGGTATTATTTTACAAAGTAATTTCAGATAATGTTCAACTTCTCAAGCTCTCAAAAGCAAAGGGGAAGGAGAAAGGAAAACATACCGGCAAAATTCATAATATACCATCAGACCAGAATATGCTGACAATTCATCTAAAGAAGACTCATCACTCTAGAACACACTAATACCAAGCACCCCAACCACCATACACCTGGCTATATTCTTAAATCAAACATAACCACCAACACGCACCTACTATACAAAAAAGAACCAAAATAAATGGCATCATAATAAGGGAAAAAATTCACAAGCACTAGGGGAAAAAAAGAAATTAAAAGTCAAATTACACTAAGGTTAATACAAAGTGACAAAATACAACACCATTCCAAAAGAGCTAGAAAAAAGAGCCAGCTAAAGGAAAAAGAAAATCCAAAAACAAAGGAAAAGTAGGAGAAGCAAAGCAATCTACATTAATACAACATACTCTTAGTTAATGGCTGAACAAACTAGAGTCAAGAAAACACAGGGCGACCAAAAACAGAAATGGGAGCAGAAAGGTAAAATAATACCTTTTGCTGTTTCTTCTTGGAACTAATGTACTGAGTATGGAAAAATTTTAGAAAGACCTATGGATTGTAGAGGAGACAGTTTTAAATAATAATTGCTTACCTCTATTCAGAATGTTTTCTTATTAAAGGATACTGTTCGCTGTGTCTAGAATACCACATCTTTGTGTTCTCCACTTAAATTCCACCTGACCTTCCAAAGCCAGTCTCCTAAGCCTAAAGTAACCTCTTCTGTACCAAGTTTTAGTTCCCTCACTGTTAGGCCTATATGACCTTATTCAGTATTGCATTTTATAATATCTACCCACTATGTCAACAAACAAAAAGAACAAATCTAAAACTTGATATATTTCTCACAATTTTCCAGATAGTATACAATCAAATATTAGTGAATAAAATATCAAATATGGTAAATTACTAAAAAACTGTGAAATATACAACTCTGACTTATTTGAAAATTACATGTTGCATCACAATGATCACTTTTTACTGCAATGCAGCAAAAAATGCAGATTCCAGATGTAATACATTGGAAAAACTTTTGATATTCACACAGCCAAGTTACACTAGTAACTTAAGCTAACAAAAGTGACTAATGAACTTGAGACTATGTGATGTTACTTACCATTATAACTCCCTGAAAGCTAAGTGGCTGGGCTAACAGAGAAAAGCTAAATAACTCTAGCATATCTCAATAATGGAAAATGTTGACCACAAGAACTCTACATTTCAGGGAAAAAAATCATGAAAAGGCACAGGATGCAATTTATTAAAGTTCCTGCACCTGCCTCACAAGTGCAAGGTCCTGAGTTCGATCCCCAGTAACCACATACAATGCTAGGCATGGAGACTCACACCCACCAGCAATCAATACCACATACCACAGTGCCCGGAGTGGTGACTCACTCCTGTAATCTCAGCACTCGGGAGGCAGAGACAGGAGGATTGCTGAGTTCCAGGCTTGCCTGGGCTATACAGTGAGCTCAGAGCCAGCCTGAACTACAAAGCGAGACCCTGTCTCAAAACACACACACACACACACACACACAGATGATATTACATGAGGATCCCAATTTTGTTTCAGTTTATCAATATGGAGGTTTAAAAAAGACTAGAAGAAAAGTCAACAAAATGTTAATTATCACTGTGTGGGTTATTTCCATTTTAATTGATAATGTAGACTTTTATCCCATAAAGGTTATTTGTTATGATAATAAAATAAACATCTAATTACTTTTTTTTTTTTTTTTGAGACAGGGATCTCACTTTGTAGTTCAGGCGGGCCCTGAGCTCACTGTGTAGCCCAGGTAGGCCTCGAACTCAGCAATCCTCCTTTCTCTACCTCCCGAGTGCTGGGATTATAGGCATAAGCCACCACGCCCGGCACTGTGGTATGTGGTACTGATTGCTGGTGGGCATGAGTCACCACGCACAACATTGTATGTGGTTACCGGGATCGAACTCAGGACCGTGTGCTCGCGAGGCAGGCCCTGGAACCACTGAGCTAAATCTCCGGCCCACATCTAATTACTTTTAACAACACAATTTTTAATGATTACTAGGAGAAAAACTTCAAGCTTCTCATGTGTCTTCAAGCTATGAGACACAATTCTTTAAAAAATACAATCTTTATTATATATATGAAACTGGTCATTCCCAACTTTTCCTGGAGAGTAATAATTTCCATTATTAAAGTTCAAAGATAGTGTACTATAATACTTCTCTGTCTTTACCATTATTTCTCACAGAACTGAAAAAGTTCATAGCATGCTTCTGCCAAAAATGAACTGAAAATGTTCACATATTCAATTATTTATGCTGTTAAGAATAACAGAAAAAGAGAAAAGTATAGTGGGTGAAAAAGTAAAATACAATTTTTTTTCAGTTCTACAAAGTAACCAGTCACTCTCTTCCTCCATGAATCCCTGTAGTATTAATACATATATTCTTTCCCCATGTCTAGAGTTCATTTTCAAATGATGCAAGAAAAAGCTGGTACTTTGCAACTGCCTTAGCAGTTTAAAGTAAAGCTCAAAAAAGCTAAACAAGAAAAATGTAACTTTTTTTGTTTGAGACAGGGTCTCAACTTTGTAGTTCAGGCTGGCCCTGAGCTCACTATGTAAAAGCTTTGAACTCACAGCAATCCTCCTGCCTCTGCCTCCTGAGTGCTGAGATTACAGGCTTGAGCCACCAGGCCCAGAATTGTATGTGGTTACTGGGAATCAAACTCAGGACCATGCACTTGAGGGGCAGGCGCTGGAACCAGAGGTAAATCTCTGGCCCCAAGAAAAATTTAATTTAAATGTATTAACCATTAACAAAAACATATCTAACAATAAACGTAATGAGCAGTTATTTCTTCAGCAACTGTAAAGCACATTTTAAAGACATATTTTTTTTCACCTAACTAAAACAACTGTCAAGAAATGCTATAACGGTATAAAAAAAACTGACAAGGAAAGCAATAATGCTATAAACTGTAATAATAAAGTGAGATAAGATTATCTTTTTACTGCTGATAATTTTTTATTACTACAATAAACTATGATCCCCAAAAGAACTTTCTCTTCATATAACATTTACATTAGTAAACTGTGACACAAACTT
Source organism: Thryonomys swinderianus (assembly GCA_004025085.1). NCBI lineage: Eukaryota > Metazoa > Chordata > Mammalia > Rodentia > Thryonomyidae > Thryonomys > Thryonomys swinderianus. Next base: position 52,543 of record PVIC010001469.1, on the reverse strand, counting down.
TTTTCTGACTTACATTAATAAACAGAAACCAATCGCCTGGTTAAAGATCTTAAAACTACAACGGACATTCTAGCAAGAGCCAGAAAGTCTGGAAGACCCAGCAGTCTGGGAGACTGAGGCAGGAAGATTGTAACTTTAATCCCAGTCTGGAAAACTTAGCAACTTAAGGGAGAGCCTCTTTCAAAAAAAAAAGGGCTGGGACTGTACCCTAGTGCAAAGTCTCTGGATCCAATTCCTAATATTGTACCACAAAAAAAAAAAAAAAAAAAAAAGCAAACTTAATACATGTAACTTAGTTCTTCACCAAAACAATCATTCGAACAACAAAGCTGTAAAAGCAGAAACTATTTCAGAAAACAGCTATGGTCAATCTGAAATCCTCAACCAGTTATATTTAATATGTCAACAAATCAATATAGTCTGTTAAAAAGACAAGTTTTTTTAAACCACACAACTTATTAACTTGTAGCACCAAATATTAAATCCAGTAAACTGTTATTTGAAATACTCCTGAGCAACTCTTCCTTTACAATGCAAAGGAGTAAAATGTTCTATTCTGGGAAGACTTATTTCTTAGCACATTTTAATCACTGAATGCTGTCTTTTGTGTAGGAATATCCCCATCTGCTGGAACGTAAGGTGCTTAGGATTAAGATTTTTGAAAACAAAAGTTTGCAGTAGAGATTCTGCAACTACTTCAAAATACAATTTTAAAACCTAATTTCTATCTAGGAATTTTCTCATAGAATTGCTTGTAATTTCTCACAGAATTCTAAAAGCTTAATGATAAGCTTTATGTATATTCTTTTACTGAAATTATTGAGAAGAATTTGCCAAAATAAAATATTTTGTCATTTTTCTCTTTGACTCCTTTTCATGGTTAAGATACAAAGCAGTACTCTGAAGAGCACAACTCTCCCTTGATAACTATCATTCTGGATCGTACCACTGAAACACACAGGCACAAACTCCACCCAGCCCATTTTTAAACGTTATCTACATTTTTCTTTAATGTCTGCTGTATATGGGGTACAAGCTAGTAAGTCTGTACAACATAATAACTTGAAGAAAATTTAATAAATTAGAAAAATGGATCACTAGTTGTACTTATAATTTGTAACATGTCTAAAACAAAATGATGGTAAACATTTAATAATTTACTATTATTCCTAATACTATGATTTGAAGGACACTTTCTTTACATACTGTACAGTACAACAAATAAGGAATTATACCACCTTCTAGAATAACATTATTTTGGTGTTGGCAAAAAAGTGTAGCTATACAATTAATAATAATGCTAAAATTAAACTGAAAAACTAGAAACTCATGAATCCTACAATCAATACTGTCTAGATCTGTCCACAGAAAATGTCCTGGAAATAACCCATTCCCCATAATGAACACATTTAACACCTTAATTCAAGTCTCTAAAACCATTCCTACTAGAGGAAAAAAAAAATTCAGCCTTAGAGAAATGGCTGGCTATTAGGCAGAGAAGACACAAGGGGATGTTGGGGCATTTTATTACCTCAGAAATCAAGGAAGATTTCAAGACACATGAACCTTTTGATTACCACTGGTCAAAGTTGTTACTACATGAATATTAGAAATTACATAGTTGATTTAAATATATTCACCCTATAACATCTATTAGCTCACAATGATATCATCAAAGAGAAAGGAAGAAAAAATTCATTTGTCACCATCTGAGGCAAGTAGCAACCCAACATTTTACTCTGGGAACCAATGAATAATTAAAATAATAAGCCTCTATCTAGCTTTCCCCACTAGGAATAGAGGGGAAAGCTAGATAGGAATATTAATTCAAAATAGCAATCCATTCCCTGTTAGAGAGACAAAAACCCTCAAAGAATACCTTAAAAAAAAAAACTGTTAAATATAAAATCTTCATTCCAAAGATTAGCAAGTAACTGGTTAAAACCATAGTGTAAATGGCTGATACAAGAATCTAATGTTAGTATTTGATTTACTTCTAGTCAAAAAGAGGAAAAAAATGTTTGCGAAGGATCAGTCTATCATAACTCTAATCCAGGTATTGTTTCAGAATGGTCAAACCAGTTACTTTGCCCCGATGTGATGCAACATAAAATCTACTATAGCACCTATGATAGACTCTAGCCACAGATGCAATATTTCAACCTATTTTATACTGTAAATGAAACTCCCAAAGCACTATTAGGTACTCAGAGACTAAAGGAACAATTCCTGCCTGAACAAGGAAGGTGAACCACAATCATTTCTTTTTTAAATGGCTCTGTATTTTAAAATTTAAAAATCATAATCAAATTCAATGAGTCATACCAAAATTCTGATTTGGAAAATTCAGTTATGATGAACACTTTTGCAATCAAAAGACCGAGGCAAGGGAATATCCAACTTGAACTAACCATGGATGCCCCAGGGAGAACCTAAATCAAAGATTTAAAAACAGAAAAAAAAAAATTTTAAAGGAATCAAGGAGGAATTGCTGAGATGATATTGGGACCAAAGGCCCGGGGTTCATTTCCCAGTAACTGGGACAAAAAAAAAAAAAAAAAAAAATAGGGAGACACAATAAAGAAATGTTATTATAGTAATTTATTAAATGATGTAATTTTAGAGACTTGAATAATAATTTATTAAATGTAGGATTATTTTTGTTCAGTGTGATGTCACTATATAAAAATATTAATTTTTAAACTGACAGAAATATTCAGGGATCGAATGTCAAGGTATCTCTGTATAACATGACAAAAATATAGTTAAATGAAATGGACATTGACTTAAAGTTCTCAGAAAGTCTTCATTGTACTTGGTAACACAGATTTAACTGATCAGTGAGATTAAGTCAAACTTTTTTTCAAGCTAAGCCAATTCGATAATTACTATCAGTTCCTTCAATTTCTCTTCTAACCTTCATAGAACAGAAAGCTCAAATCTCTCTAACCAAAAAAACTTGGGCTGACCGCTAAATTGAATCTCACATGCTCTGGATACTTCAGGATGAATAAATTAATTTGTAAAGAGGGTGATGGGGAAAACCTGTTTGTTTCTAATTATGACACTTTTTTTTAAGCCTCTCAAGTCTACAATACAGAAATTCAAACTATATAAACTTCATTATTATTGTGTGAGAAAATATTCCAAAAAATTAATAGACTGAGTGTGTAGCTCAGCAGTAGCACGCTTGCCTCTGTGTGAGGCCCTGGGCTCAATTTCCAGTATAAAAGAAAAATAATCTTAATGAACTAACCACTTAAAACAGTTTAACTCCTCACATTCCATCCCATATTCTATTTCCTTGAGTTCATATATTCAACATACTCATTAGCTTATCCATTACTTCAAGTAATCCAATCCTTTACTTCAATAATTTCCTGCAACCTTCAGGATAAAATTAAGCTATTAATTATTAGTATTTACTATCCTACAACCCAACCTTAATCTAGTCTTCTCACTCTAGTCTTAATTTCCATTACTATTCTTCTCCACGTTTGCCATTCCAACTAACTACACACATGTACTTAAGTCTTACTTAGTCTGCCATCACTACACTTTTCTCTTAGGAGGCCCTTCACCTTCCCACTCACCTCATCAAGTACCACCAAATGTTAGTATCAACCAGGTTCCACTTCTCAAGAAAACTCTGTCCTGGGTTTGAAATTATTTTTTAAGAATCTACTCATGCACCAAGTGAAAAGTGTATCAGGGTAATATGTAATGATTGTAACAGCAAAGAGCTATGGTTTACACAAATTTTTTTAAATACTTGAAACAGGCAACCAACCTCCAGATGTTGACTTCAGTAACAGTATGTAGCAGTCACCTACCTAGTGAGTACCCATGGCCAGTCACCTTATGATAAATCACCTCCCTGAGAAATCACTGGGCTATTATTCATCCTATGCTGATCTGAAACTGATTAAAGTCTATGTTACTGACTGGAATCACTTAGCGATATTATGCCTCTATATAATCCTTTCTTTCAATAAGAAATGTTGCTTTCCCTTGAACAGCTATGAAAAATAGTAATAGTTTAAAAATAACAACACTTAACTTTATACTAAATTTCTGCTATTTTGAAAGAACTGAAGCTTTATCCATTAGTTACAAAGATACTTAAGTAAATGAGTTAAAATCTTCAAGAACACCTCTGTTAAAGCCTCTTAAATTTCCAAAGTTGTTTTTACATTTTAAAAAGTATTCTCATAGTCTACCTCCTAAAAATTGACCAGTATTTATGTCCAATACACCACAGAATGAGTAAAAATTCATTTGCATTATGTTTGTAACCAGAGACAAAAGCCATTTTTTACCATCCATAAATAATTCCGCCCCAACCCCTTACACCTACATTACAAAACAAACTATAAGGTAGAACCAAGATTCTCTAACTCTGCTGCTGGCTTTCCTTGCCATATGATTAAGTCACAAACCCTCCAGAGTTGGGTCTCTGCATTTATCCTTGACTCAACTCTCAGGTTCCCACAGCCCTGAAACATGATCCTTTGATATTATTTCTACTCTTCCCTACAACCAGACCTTTGTAAAGAAATGTTTCTCTTCTACTTTTTTCCCTTTCTTTTCAAATACTACTCACAATTCTGAGACTCCATAAAGTGAGACACTGAAAGTTTATGAAAAAGATTCAATTAGGAAATCCAAGTGTGTTTTTATCATGTACTTTCCTAGTTCTACTTTTTTTGCTTGTTTTTGTTTTGTTTTTCTGAGACAGGGTCTCACATTGTAGTTCAGGCTGGTCCTGAGCTCACTATGTAGCCCTGGCAAGCCTGGAACTCAGCAATCCTCCTGTCTCTGCCTCCCAAGTGCTGGGATTACAGGCATGAGCCACCACGCCCCGCACTGTGGTATGTGGTATTGACTGCTGGTGGGCGTGAGTCACCACGCTCAGCATTGTATGTGGTTACCAGGGATCGAACTCAGGACCATTGCGCTTGCAAGGCAGGTGCCGGAACCACTGAGCCAAATCTCCGGCTCCTAGTTCTAAAAAGCTGTAATATATTTCTGGTTTTAAATGTCAATTTCAAACCATAAATTAGCTTAAAGATAAGGGCTCCCCAAATACTTGCTAATGACCAGGTATTCACACCCAGTCTTTATAAAGACTTGTATTACACTAAAGCCAAAAGCAATGTTCTATTAAGTATCTGCTACTCTTCCAATCCTAGAGCCAAGCAAAGTTTATTTCAGAAACCATCCTTATTTTCAGCATCAACTGAAAATATTTCAAGGCCAATTCACATACATATTTCCCTTTATAGACATACATACTAAAACACAAACACACATGCCCTTTCCTTGTAACATGACCATAACACACAATGGCATTTAATTATATTTTAGTGCTGTTTCAGACACTCTGAAGATAATTCCAAACACCCCAGTCTCACAAATTCTACTTACCAAAAATAATGTGACAGAAATGTTACAGCAAATTGATTCATTTCACCAACCTCAAAATGAAGTTCAATAGCACATACAGGTTAGAATCAGTATGTGAACCTTATAAACATCAATAAGATTCTGTCAATTTTCTGTAGACTTCATAGGACTGCTCTTTCCAAAAGTGTTTCTGCTTCAAGAAGCTGAACAAATAGATGGTGAAAATATTATCTCACTAACTACAAGAATCCTAAAAAACTTATCTTCTGTAAGCTACATATTTTTAAAAAATTTATTGCAAGTATTTAATCATTGTTATTGCTAAAGCAGAGTCCTTTTTGTAACTAGAGTTACTGAATCCATTAACTAAAATTTCTATTTATTAGTATTCTAAATAACAGCACTGTTTCAAAATTAAAGATACCTTTGTTTTAAAAATGGTTATATGTGCTAAATGACAATCTACTACATATGATTATTATACTGGGCTTTCTTCTAAACTAAGACTATTCAAATGGTTCTTACATAAGTGAACACACCAAAGCAGCACCTAAGGATAAGGACTTTTTCCTATTTATACATAGTACAAGATTGATATACTGAAGTTAAACTGAAGTTAATAGGGAAATGACTAAGAAAAAAGCTTGTAATTCTGTAAATGCCAAAACTGTCAAGCACTAAGATGAGAACTATAATTTTTTTTTTTTTTTGAGACAGGGTCTCGCTTTGTAGTTCAGGCTGGCTCTGAGCTCACTATGTAGCCCAGGCAAGCCTTGAACTTAGCAATCTTACTGTCTCTGCCTCCCGAGTGCTGGGATTACAGGCGTGAGCCACCACGCCCGGCACGAGAACTATAATTTTTTTCTGTTTTATCAACTGATATACTTCAGTCTAAGAACTAGCTAAGAATGGTACTGCTTAAGTAAGTCAATTTCACTTAATTCCCATTCATCAAGAGTAGAAAAGTAAAATTAAATATCTTGAAAGCAAGTACTACAAATGCTAAGATTTCTTTAAAAATCTATTTTAAAGAAGCTCTTCTATCTTCTTCTCTGTCATTACACAACTGCTTAATTTCTTCAAAGTATTAGTGATTCTAAACTTAGCTTCAAATTTCCATCTAAAAAAAAATCATACGCACATCTCATTCTTAGAGAAAGTAGATGTCAAAAAAAGGTGTCTCTGTTTTCTACTTACTAATTCAACATTTCAGTGTCCACATGCCAGGCTCTGTCAAGGAAGAAATTCTAACAGGGTAGTTAAAAAGAGATAATGATTCCCTAATGTTAACTGTGGTAATTAATAGCTACATAGAAAGTAGCGCCTAACCCAGGAGTTGCACTTCTAAACAATTTAAGAGTCATAGTAACAAACTGTAGTGACCACTACAATTTTTTTTTTTTTTTTTTTTTTTGCTTTTTGAGACAGGGTCTCGCTTTGTAGTTCAGGCTGGCCCTGAGCTCGCTATGGTGCCCAGGCAAGCCACCACAAACTCAGCAATCCTCCTGTCTCTGCCTCCCGAGTGCTGGGATTACAGGCATGAGCCACCACGTCCGGCATTTGACCACTACAAATTTAAATTTATTTTACTTTTCTATAAAATCGAATGCTTTAATAATTAATTTTTATGCAAAAGACAAAAAGAAATCTTAATATAGTAAGAAATCTTACATCAAATAGTCTGTCTACTTTGGTTCCCAAAAGTGAAAGGCCAACTTTTTAAAAAGGGTAAGTACATTTCGTAAAAACTCAGATTATGAGGAAAAGAAAAAAAAAAAAATCACTGCATTTAAAATTCACACGCATCTCTCAATGTCAAGAAAGAAAACAACAAAATTCTGTGAGCCATGTAAATTAAAATTGGTTTATAATTCTAACTATGACCTCCTATAACATGGGCCTACTCACTACCAGCTATTTCTTGGCCTCAAAATAGATTTTAGACATTTTTGCAACAGTTGACATACCAACAGAGGAAAACTGCTACCTTTTATCAAGAAACAAAATCCAATTATGTCACAGCATTTTCTATTTGAGAAACAATTTTTACTTACAAATACATCATCAAACAATAAAACAAACTGTTAGTCACACTGTATTTCTCAAAATTACACTGTCATTCCAATTCATAACAAACTACCTCTGTGAGCACACTAGTGTAACGGATTCTCTCAATATCAAAAACAAAAAAAAAGAAAAAAAACTTACATGTTTAGTATATTGGCCTCAAAAAAAGAGCATCTGAATGCTTCAGTAAGGCCAAGTGTAAGCAGAAGAGTTTATTATATACTTCACTTCTTTTGTCATAGCAATCTATTTCCCTTACAAAAGAAAACAAAATTCTTTTGTTCCACACCTCTAGGATGGTGAAAACAATGCAAAAGTTAAAAAGTCGCCAGGCGTGGTGGCTCACGCCTGTCATCCCAGCACTCGGGAGGCAGAGACAGGAGGATTGCTGAGTTTGAGGCTTGCCTGGACTACATAGTGAGCTCAGAGCCAGCCTGAACTACAAAGCAAGACCCTGTCTCAAAAAAAAAAAAAAAAAAAAGTTAAAAAGTCAAATATGTGCTGAGGGTACAGCTCAGTAATCAGAGTGCTTGCCTAGCACCAAGGCTCCAGGTTTTCTCCAGCACTGCAAAACAAATGTAAACAAAGGTCTAACAAGCTTGTCCATACCAAAAACATCGGTAAATGAGATTGACCAAGGTAACCTATTCCCATTAACACAACTATACTCATATCTTTAAAAGTACTACTTTTTCTATAAAACATGCTAACTGGATAAAGTTTAAAAAGCAATCATATTCGACATATAAAGTAGTATAAAATTTAAAAGCCCAGAATCAGTACTACATAATCTATAATGTAGTACAAATGACTTTTCTCATTACTGCCTACCTCCTAGAGGTTAAGGAGAAAAGAATAGAGAATAGAAAAGATAAATAGTGGCCTATCATTACAAATGATTCAAGGGCTTATGTACAAAAACAAATTCTTAGCACCTAAAGAACACATTAATTACTTCACCTTAAAATCTGTTTGTCACAAATATTGATTACTGTCAGCAACGATTCCATCTTTAGACAAAAGCTAAATTTGTAGAAACTGTACAGCCAAAATCCTCTTGCCATGTTATTTACAAACCAAAGCCTTTGTAGACAAGCAACGTTTCTCAAACTAGGTGTGTCACATTTAATAACAACTGAATAATCCTAGCACTTGGGAGGCTGAGCCAGGAGGATTTCCACAACTTCAAGGCCAGCTTGGTCTACAGTTTAGGTGCAAGGCCAGCCTGAACTATGTTGCACACTCTGTCTCAAAAAGCACAAGCTATAATAAATCCATATGAAATAAACATTAACATGTTAACTATTAATAAAGCCAGTTTTAACTTTAAATGTTTCAGCTCATTTTTTAAGAGGCAAACTTTATTGCCCAAAACAAAACATCAGAACATGAAAATTTTTTTCAAACCACTGAAACCATTTTTTCAAACCATAAAATCTGATCTAAGCCATACACTAATTTTTCTTAAATACACAATAAAGATTTATACACACTATCCTTCCTCTTATTTTCTATTTTTGTATCATTTTTAACTTTCCTGCTACCAAAAGAGAAAAAAAACCTCAAAATCTAATTTTAAAATATACCTCATTCTCCATTTTTCCCTATTTGAGATTTTCATGTCAAACTGATGTTATTCTTCACCTCTCACTGCAAACTTTATAAAAACACAATCTGCACTAAACCACTGTTGTTTACATTTTATTTTCATGAGAAAGGCCTTTTAAAAGACACTGTGGTAGTAACTGTGTAGCTTTAGCATAGCTGGTGTTCACTCAGGAACTTGAAGAGAAGGTAGTTTAAATGCAGGTTTTATCTGTAATCCTGTAATCATTTCTATCTTCAATAGAAGGTAACATTTTCAACTGAAGTTATGTTCCTTAATAACTGCTCCAACCTAAAATATATTCTTGACTTAAAAAAAAACCATATTGAAGATACTTGGTAGACAAGACAGCTCCTTCCGACAAAAAACAATAGAACAGAAAGATTGCCCACAGTCAAAAATATAAACTATAAAAGTAAATTTTAATTTGACGTGAAATTAAAATGTTCTTTCTAAACCATTCAAATTATAATACTGTGGGAAAACCCAGCAAGCTTAATTCCTAAATTTGTAAACTACCCAAATAAAAATTCTCAAACTGACATGAAAATTCTTTAAAACCTTATTTGTAAGGTATCTTAAAATTCCTAAACCTCATTCAAAATTTCAAATTATCAGAGAATGTATCTACTCTATATTTTCATCTCAATTTAAAAATAATTTTTCTACCAAGTGTAAAGAACAAAGGAAAATGTACTTGCTCACCACAAACATGTCAAAATTAATTTTAAACAATGACAGGCCAAAAAGGTTCGATACAGCACAAATTTCACAATTAAATCATCCAGCACACAACAAAAAAAAGCGATGCACTTAAAAAAAAAGTATTTTTCCTTAAGCCAAATTACATTTATTAAAAGGCTAACAATTACAGGAAGCAGCTTATTCCACACGAAGAAACAGCTCCTTTTCCTGCATGTTTGTACTGGACTGATAAAAAACAATCAAACTTCCTAGTCATTATACTGTCCATTTTAAACAAACTAGCTACTAAACCCAAGCAACTCTAACACTGGGATGTTGAGAAGGCTGAAAGTAAAAAGACTAAGATGAGTAAACTACTTTAAAAAAGGAAACATTAGAACTTATCCTCCTAAACTACTTATTTTCGACATCTGTAACTCAAAAGAATCTTTTTGCAAAAAGATAAACCTAGAAATAATGACATGTAATAAAAATGTTTAGACTTTAACATTAAAAATTACTAAAGCCAAAGGCTTAACTGAGAATAAGCTCCAAATTTAGATTTCAGTTTAACTTTTTATAAAAGTACAAGAAGCTTTTTTAGTCAAAGAAAGTAGTCAAATTTTTAATATGATGCATTCTACGCCATTTGCTCTAATTTAACATTTTGAAGACAATTTTAGTTAACTCGAAATATCGCTATGATCTATTTTAAATTTTAAAGGACATAAAAGACTTTTAACTTATACTTTGAAGTCTTTCATTAAAAATTTACCAGTAAAACTTTAACTCAATTAAGATAATGTAAGAAAAAAACAAGTTTATCACGTTTACAGCACTTATATAGACACAGTGACCGATGAAATGATCTGTAACTTAAAATTTTAACTAAATATAAGATAGGTTAAAATTATTGAAAATGTTACACGTTTTATTTCAAACATTTCTATGGTTTAAAACAACTGGCGCCCCTTAGCGGTCACATTTGAAAACACTCAGTTTAAGAGTTCCAGCACTTTTTTTTTTTGACATTCCAGAAAGTTTTCTGCCTCCACAATCTTTCAAATGCCAACACAAATAGGAAAACCAGAGCCCCTTAAAGAGACAGCTCAAGTTTTCTCTGCAGCAACTTGAGATTAAAAGACATGCTAGTCTAACACTGAAAAATTGCACATTTCAGTTGGGTTACTGCTGTATGTTGGTAAGCAAAAAAAACGAAGCAGTGTAATACCTGTTCCTACTTTAAAACTGTGTCTTTGACTATTACACGTCAACAAAAGCTGAGATTCTTCTTTAACCATCTTCTATCACGGAGATATTTCCGGTCTTTTGTTCCTTCCTAATATTCCAACTCCCTAAACCTCACTCCTTTTCCCCAGTTATATTTTAAAAATTCTTAAATCTAAAATCTATTGTTCATCTGTACAACAGTTTTCAACTTTGTCTTGTGAAAATGTTTTAAACAGAACAAAATGAAACAGGTCTCTGCTACTGGTTTTCCAAAATACTCTTTTGTTGGTCCTGCCTTGCCCTCTGGGCATCCACAGAAACTCACAGCTACCAGAAAATAATTCTCCAGGTTGTCGTTGCAAGAACTTCTTAAAAGAAATTCCAGAGTTGACCAACATTAATCTTCTTGTCATTCTTCGCTCCCCACAGTGTTCCACCAGCTAAGCTTTTGCAAACTTTCCCTGGATTTTATTCTCGCCCTGTGGAACTCTCCGATCCCCACGCCGCGAACCAACGCGGCAGCGCCCGGGGCGAACCCTCCGCCTAGATTTCCACAAATCGGGATCGAGCTTGGATCTGTCATCGCGGTATTTCGTGCTGCACCCTCCCACTCCCCAAAAGTGAAGTTAAACTCTCTAACACTTCTCGCTTCCCCAAACAAAGGAACTAAAAGTGTTTTCCGCTGTCATTCAGGGCTCGCCTCCTGCGCAGTTTCTCGGGCCGGAGAAGCCCCACGCCGCCTTCTGCCTGGGTGTGAGCGGCCACCCCGCCTCGAGCGTCGTCGAGCTCTGGCCGCGAGAACACGCGCCCCAGGCCCGCGCAAGGCCGCACCGAGGACCCCGGCAGCGCCGGCCCCGCCCCGCGTCGGAGCCTCGGTCCCGGGTGCCCGGTCCGCCGGCCGACCCCGCCCGCCGCCAGCCCACCCGCCACCCCCACGCGCCCGCCGGGCCTCCGTGTCCGTCCTCGGGGCGCGCGTCCCGCCAGCCGTGACCTTTCGGCCGCCCCGCCATCCCGAGCGGGCCGGGCCCGGGTCGCTCACCTTCGTCCAGCAGCCTCTCGAGGTGGTTGAAGATCCCGCAGAAGTTGGGCAGGCTGCTCATGAGCTTCTTGTCGTTCATCAACTGCATCAGGTAATCCGGGGTGGGCTTCGGCTTCTCCTTCGTTTCCATTTCCCCGACCATATTCCAGGCTCCGCCGCTCACTCCGCCCGCCGCCGCCGCCGCCGCCGCCGCCGCGGGAGAGGAGGGAGGGGCGCGGGCGAGCCCCGGCCGCCGGCCGCTCGGGACGCCGCGTCCCGCCGCGCGCCGGCTCCCGCTCCGGCTCCCGCGCCGAGCCCCGGGGCGGCCGGCCCCGCGCGCCCGCCCGCCCCGCGCAGGCACTTTCCGCGGCCCCGAGGTCCGCGCCGGTCCCGGCGCCCGGCCGGGTCCTTCAGAGGCCGGCGGCGCGGGCGGGTCTCGGCGAGCGGGTGCGGTACGAGTGCGGGCCGCCGCGCCGCGCGAGAGCCGGGCCGCCGCCGGGGTCTGTTGCGCCGCCGCCGCCGCCTGCGCCGCGCTCGGGTCTCTCTGTCGTGCCCGCCGCGGCGCTCTGCCGCTCCGCCGCGCGCCGACTGCGCTCCTCCTCTTCTCCTCCTCCTCACTCACTTGGCGGCGGAGTTCGCCTCAGTTCAGGCGGCGCAGCCAGCGGCGGGGGGAGGGGCGGCGGGAGGCCGGGGGCGGGCGGCGGGCGGGGCCGCGCAGGGCGGCCGTTAAGGGCCCGGCCGGCTGGCGCGCTCCCGCTCCGCCCCCTCCCGCGCCCCCAGCCCTATCTGGCCGCTAGCGTAGTGCTCCTCGCCTGCTCCGGCGGGTCGGGTGGCCCGGGCTGGGGTGGGGTCCGCGGCCGCCCCCGCGCCTGTCACCCCGGGCCGCGGGCGCGGTCACTTGGGCGCGTTTGGCGAGAGAAATTCCGGCGGGACGCGCCACGACGCGCTGGTGTTGCACTCTGCACCGCCTGAGCTTCGCGTCCCCGCCCGTTACTACAGTTTTTTTTTCTTCCAAAAAAATAACCCTTCCTCTACCCGGGGAGCTACCCCCCACGAAGAGATATTTTTTTTTAACGTCCTGTTGCTTCACGGGGGACTCGCGGGGTGGGCGTCACGTGGCACGACACGTAGCGGTGGGGTCCGAGAGCGCGTGCGCGCGCCGAAACTAATGGCCACGCCCCTTCCGAGGGTCGCCCCGCCCCGCCGCGAGCGCGCAGTGGGGGAGGGGCAGGCCCGGAGCGCGCCTGCGTGGGGCGAGGCTGGGGGTGGTGGCAGAGGAGCTCCGAGGTCTGGGCTGGCGGCCCCGCCCGCACGCCTGGACGGTCGGACCAGCTGTGGCGCCGCGGAGGGCGAGTCCGGGAGGGGCGCGGAAGGACTGAGCGGTTTGTCCAGGCGCCGCAGTGTTTCTCTCTGCAGGACCTCGCCGGGCGTGCGGGTCCCGCCTGTCACCGGTGGATCCCAGCGTGACGGTCCACCCGTCGTCGTCTCGACGCGTGGCGGGGACTCGGAAGCGGCTTTGAGTGCGGCGGGCACTCCCACGGGCGGCGGGCGCGGGGCCCGGGGCGCGGCGAGGCCAGGGCGGCGGCGGCCCGTTATTCGGCGAGCAGATCCCAGAATTGAGCCCAGCGGCGTGCCAAGGAACGAGAGTAGTGTGCGCGGCGGTGTCTGCAGTGCTGCGCTTCGTGGTGGCTTCGGTGTTGCTGTGACAGGGTGAAGTCACAAGAGCGAATAAAGAGGCTGTTATAGAAAAGCCCAGCCACTGTTTAATCTTACTTGAAAAAAAAATCATACAGTGAGCAAGTGGTTTTTCTGTACCGTGCGATGGGTTTCAAAGATTTGTATTTGTTTGAGAAACAATTTTCGGAAATGCATCCTTGAACTCTTCTTTAACGTATAGAAGTTCTCAGTCCCTAAATCCGCATCTAGGTTTTATTGCAAGTTCTTTAAAACGTGTTCATTTAATGTAGGCACAGTATTCTAATGCCAGTCATTTTGAGAATTATACACAGGTGAAATTTTCTGTTATTCATATCTTTTAGCTGTGAACTAAAGTGGTTTTTATTGTTAAACTTTCCTTTGCACCAAATCTGAAGAGCACTTCTGAGTTTGTGTTGCACTGAAGGTACTAAAGGGATTTGAAACAAATTGAGTGACGAGTAGCTCTGACTTTTTTACTTAAACATCGTCAGGATTTTTTGCTTAAAGGTCATAATGTGTAAAGATAATAGTAATTTGATCAAAAAGCTAATGTATCCTTAAGTACTGTAAACAGCTTTTCCAGTATGTCGAGAAAAGATAGCGTTAAAAGATTTTGATACTGAATTAACTTGTTTGCTCTGCTTATGAAATGATCCAATTTCTGTTTTTAGTTCATTCGTAAGCTTCCAGGCCTTGTGCTGAACGTTTTAGGTATATTTAAGTTGTTCATTAGTACAGCGTTGCATTTACACCCCATAAGAAACCCAGAAAGGAAAAGGGTAAGTAACTTGCCCAAGACTATAATCCTGACTGATTCACATTCAGTTATATTTTATTCTGTAGCTCATGTTATTTAACTTTTGACCAGCCCTATCCAGTAAACCCATTGAACCTTATGACAGAGTTCTACCATTTTGGACTCAGAAACTGTGTGTTCATAAGGCCCAACTGCTTTGTACAATGGAGTTGAAACAGATTAAAGCAGTGACAGGCACTGCTCATTTCCCGTGTACAATATTAATCCCTTATGGTTACAGCATTTACCTATACTAATAGCTATTATGTTTTACCTTTCCTAGTATACGTAGATTAATTCTCTGCTTACAGTTCTTCAGTGGTTTCTCCTTTCAAGAAAAAATAATCCAAAGAGTTTACAAGGTCTGTGATATTCCACCTGATCTGGGTCCCTGCCCATTGCTGACCTCCCCCTGTACTCCTGCCCCTTAATTAACATGCTCACTGTGCTATCCTGTTCCATGTCCTCACCTAGTGTTTCCTCTCCTTGGAAAGCCTGCCTCGACATAAGTGCAAGGTCTGCCCCCACATTCTCTCAGGCTTGCCTAAACACCCTGTGTGAATAGTGCAAGGCTGCACACACTCTTTCATTCTGCTTACTGGCTTTTTCATTCCTTTCGTAGCACATATTTTTCAATCACCACCTACCTGTGGGATCAGTTTGCTAACCACACTGAGTTCCACTGTGAGCTAGGGTTTTACCTTCTTTTTGTCAGAATTCCCAACACTTAGAATAGCACATGATTAAGTATAGGAACTTGCTACCTGTGTGTTCAAAAAATAAATATTACATATCTGTTATGTACCAGAAAGGCCACAAAATTCTTACCTGTCTTACAACTTTTAATCATCAGCACAAACATTTGAGGTAAGCAAGAATAGCCATATTTCAAAGATGAGATAGCTGTTTGCTTATGAGTGATAAGTAACTATTGTACATGGAATGGGTCCAAATGGTGCTGCTGTCTCCCTTTGAGCCACTGACCTATCCCACTTTTCTGCAGTATCCCTCACACCCCTGCCTCACCATTTTAGGTACAGAGTGCAGCATAATTACTCAAAATGTTAAATTAGAAATACAGTAATTATTGGGACATACATGGCTTTCAAGCTTACAATTTTAGGAACTAATATAGAAAAACGTTTTACCTGTGTTACAAATACATTACCTTAATACAACATTCAAAATAAGTTGTATCCATTAAATATAAGTATGGAGTGAACTTTCAAGTTGAAGGTCCCTGTAGATTTTTTTACTCTGAAAAAGTATGCTGCCTGTGCTTTCACTTGAAAATCATTCTCATATTTTAATATCAGTAATTAACCAACACTGGAAATGCATTTTCCATTGTCTAAAATTTCATGGCTCCATTTGCTTATTGGTGTTCTTGACATTTAAAATAGAAAAATACTGAACTCCAAACATGTCTTCATTGTCATGGAGTTTTTGCAGGAACTAAAATGTTCCTTGTACTTAATATTCAGTATTTGATGGCTTTTTGCCCCAATGTTCTTTTTAAAATCCTTAACTTTTCCTGAAAGGGAATGGGGACAATATCTTCCTAACATAATTGTTTCCTTACTGTCTTAATAGATTTCTTGAGTATCTTTTTAAGTTGCGAGATGACTTGTCATGTACTATTAAAAAGATTTAATGTGACACAATTTAAGTATGGCTGTTATAGTCTAGTATTTTGAGTACCAGTTATATGTATATGTGTGTCATTAAGCCTAGGGCTGTACAGACCAACCTTGGAGTTAATAGCATGCATATTTGGAAAGTTAACACATCTCTGCCAAAGAAAGGATAATGCTATTAGAATGAATATTACCATTCCCTGCCTGGAAGCCACAGTGCTGCAGTGGGAAGGGTGTTTGACCTGATGGTTGAGGGAGGAATGTTCTAAGGAAAGGCATGGACAAAAACTTAGAACTGGAAAAATACCAGGCGGTAGGGTACAAGTTTTTCCTGGTGCCAAAAACTCGCTTGGTCTCAAGTGGGAAGCTACAGTGTTTGCAGATGAATGTCCCTGGGAATTTTTTAATGCAAGGAAATGAATCAGATAGCAACATGGATTCCTTTCAGTGAAGCATATTTATATCTTACTACAAATATAGCATTTGTAAAAGGAAAGGTTTTTTCCCTATTCAGGCACTTCAGTGTTAATTGTGCTGCTTTTTAAAACCACTAACTTGATACTTCCAGATGTAGTACTAACATTTAGCCTAAACCACTGCACAGCAGTTAAATGTTAGCTGGGGGTGTAAAGTTTCTACTCATTGACCCTAAATGAAACTTTAGAAGTAAAAACACACTCACCCAGGATGGAGGCCCTTGGGCCATGTAATCAGATCTTCCTTCCATGTTTAAACAGAATCCCCAACTAAAAACTGTAGAACTATGAATGAATTAAAAATGCATTTTTTTATCAACTGAGACTTGTGGTTTTATGATTGCAAAAGTGTCAGCAGTATTTCCCAGGATTAAGTTAATCTGTTATTTACTTCCTTCAGGATCTTGATCCCTCAGGGTGAATCTCCAGGTATTTTAACACATTAACCATCTATCATTTGATTCATAGTCTATGAATGAATTTTAAAAAGGTAATGCAGGGAAACATAAACAAGAGAAGTAACTACTTATGTCCAGACATTTAGTCAAGTGCCATTATTCTTTACTAAAATTTGAGTTAAAGACTGAGTAAATTTTTCCAGTGACTTCTCTATATGTGCTTTATAAACAGTTTCTAGTGGACCATGGAGAGATGGAAAGGATGACCAACAGTTATAGAGGCCCTATGAAGAGCCAGGCACTTCAGTTATTGAGTACTGGATACCAGTGAGTTAATAAGTACCCCCATTTTACAGCTGAAAAAGCAGAGGCACAAAGGGTTAACTAACATGACTCATAGGTGATAGCCAGTTAAATGCTGGTGACAGGATTCTGCATCTTCAGAGTCTTTAATGACTCAGGCATACCGCTGTCCCTTCTTGAAGTTAAATTCAGACACACAAGAGCTGTTGTCTTAATGACTAAAATAGCGTCATCTTTTGAGTTTTTGCTCAGTATTCATCATAGGATCCTCTTAAACATCAAGCTCCTGTATCTAAGTTGAAATACAACTGGTGTTTTATAGAAAAAGAAATGGGGTTTGCGCACACCTGTAATTTTCGCACTCTGGGAGATTGAGAAAGAAGGATTATAAATTTAAACCCAGCTAGGCAGCTTAGCCACTTAGCAAGACTTTGTCTAAAAACAAAAAAATTTGTAAAGGCTGAGGTATAGCTCAATGCAAAGGCTTTAACTTCAATTCCTAGTACTAGGTATAAAAAAAAAAATCCTCATTGTTTTCTTCTAAAATAATGAAACACCGAACAGGTAACTCCATGTATTTGGAAATTGAACTAACTGATCTTGGAAAACCCTAAAATTCTGATTCAGAGTACAAAGTCTTCACTGCGATCAACAAATTGACTTTGTAGTTGTTTTACTTGTGTAGAGCACTGTACAGATGGGTGAGTGATTATGTAATGCAATAAAAAGTCTTTAGGTGTTCAGTTTTGCATTCCTTTCTGAAATTTTTAAAACAGACTTTATTTTGCTTAGGCAATAACATACACTTGGCTGGAAGTCTTAAATTTTCATAATTTCCAAGGGTTAAAAATCAAACCTTCTAATTTTGTTTTTTTCTGGTTGGAGCAGTTTCAACACATTATAATTTAATGAAAAGTGGAGCACTAAAAAACCTGTATTTGGGCCGGAAATTTAGTTCAGTGGTTCCCATGCCTGCCTAGCAAGTGCAAGGTCCCTGGTTCCATCCCACATACAACAATACAGGGTATTGTGACTCATGCCCACCGGCAATCAGTACCACATACCATAAATGCCAGGTTTGGTGGCTGAAGCCTTTAATCCCAGCACCCGGGAGGCAGAGGCAGGAGGATTGCTGAGTTCAAGGCTTGCCTGAGCTACATAGTGAGCTCAGGGCCAGCCTAAACTACAAAGTAAGACCCTGTCTCAAAAAAAAAAAAAAAAAAAAAGTGTATTTGACTGATAAAGTGGCACTCTCCTGTAATACAGCTCTCACAGTTAAGGCAGGAGGATCACAAGTTTGAAGCCACCGGAATAATTTTGTGAAACCACATTTCAAAATGAAACGTAAGAAGGCTAGGCATTGGGGGAAGACAGGATGTATAACAGGTCCTGGAATCAATCCCTGGCTTGGCATCATCTAGAACTCTTAGTGAAGAAACTTACAAGTAAAACTTGGAAGGTTAGAATCCCTTTTTGTTCTTAAAATGCTTTCATAATAAATAGGTTACTTATAATAATTATTTGCTTAAATAAAGAAAAAACATAGGAACATACAGATAAACTTGTAACTCAAGGATGGCAAGAAGCTGTAAAAATTACAGTTCCTTTCCCTTCATGACCAAGGATAATAGAAGAGGCTGGCAAGTGATGCCCTGTGTTCAGTTTTTGCAAAATGATTCAATAGTTCATAAGAAATAGTTTGGAATTTGAGAAAGATTGTTTTAAGCAGGAAGCATACCATTTGAGGTGACTGAGCCAGAGTATCCCAGAATCCAGTTCCCTGAATCTATACCAGTTGAAAAGTCAATACCTTTCTGTATTTTAAACTCAGGACTATCCCACTGAGTTGCATTCCTGGTGCTTTTTTTATTTTTTATTCTGAGGCAGAGTCTTGCTAAGTTACTAAATTGCCCAGGCAGGGCATGAATTTGGAAGCCTCTTGCCTTAGCCTGCCAGAGTGTTAGATGTATAGGCATATGCCACCATGTCCATCTATGCCTCTTACTATTAAAGGGACTTCCATAAAGACATTTTCTCCAAATCACTTTCACTTCAGTACTTACTTGGATGTAGAATTAAAAGAAACTATTCACAGAGCTTATTTTCAAATCTTTATCAGTTTTTAAATTTTGAAATATTTTCACACCGCTGAGTGAATGGTCACTACACTTCTCCAAACTCCTCAGCCCTCTCCCAGAGTCCCAGCAGCTCTCCCCAGAACCTAGCAGCCACAGGTATAAAGCCTGTCAACTCGCCCCCTCCAGAGTCCAGAAGCATTCTGGTCATACACCTCATTAGAACTTGTATCAGTCTTTCTACATACCTAGAAAATTATTTTATTTCATATATTCATATCCAATAAACCTACATGTACTAGTTTTTACTAACTGTAATGAAAATGGATTACAATTTATCTAAAATATGGCATACAGGTTCTTTGGGCATATATTCAATTTTAGAATCAAGATTAATGAAAATCATCTTTATCCTGTTACAATGAAACACTAAAATCTTTGATGTTACTTTATATTTTATCCCAAATAATGCTTTAAGGAATATGTTACTGCCACAATTGAGAAAAATATTACTCATCCTTATGATGAATTCTTTATATTTCACAACAAAACAGTATGTCTGTTCTTCTCTCACCAGTCCTGTATAGCCATTCTTGTTCCTTTGCTGATCTGTACAAGGAACACAGATGACACCAGCATTTACCATTTCCTAATTATTCTGTCTAAGCCAGTCTGTAAAAGTGCATTGCAGTTACATTTTATAGATTACCAACTTGATTAATTGGAATTAATTATATTGTATTTTTCTGAATATCCATTGGTAGTAAGTTAGCATTGTTTTTAGATGGAAGGAAATAAAATGTGGTGTGGTAAAATGAGTAAAACTTTTTGTTTAACAAGTTTTAAAATGTGTGCCCTATTTTTACAGTATGAGCCTGGAATGAAATAGTAGTGAGAAACTGCAGAGCTGAAACTGTGACAGGCCATGGATGGGGTTTTGCCAATGATGGTCATAGCATTTCTCTGTTCAGGTAAAGCCGTCAAAGGAGCAAAAAGAGTGAGGAAGAAATTAGGAAGATAAACTATTAAATTGTGAAATCAGGAACGAGGAAAAGGACCTGGATCAAGTTGTTTAAAGACCATCTGGTAACTCTCCCATCAGCTGACATGCCATCACTAAGCCTCAGCCCCTCCAGTTCTCACCAGCTGGCCAGGCTGCTGGCTGCAGGGCAGCAAGCCCTCTGTGCCAGGTCCCTGACCTCTGGAGACCTAAGGCCACACTTGACTTTCTCTGCTCTCTCAGCTGACCAGGTTTCAACATCTCACCTGGGCCCATGCCTGATGTCATGAAGGCATACTCGCACTGGACCAGACAACCCAGCCAGGCCCTGTCACTCTGAAGGGGGCCGGGGACAGGGAGCAGACATGATACTTAAGACAGTAGTGGGCTAGGCCCAAGTCAGGGCCACTCAGCAGCCAGACCGCTGGAGAAGTAGGCCTTTCACGTTTGGCTCAGACAACTGGTTTGTGCCCTTCTCATAAGTGTTTCCCTCTGCACTGAAGATAGGAGACAGTAATACCTTAGCCCACAGCCCAGTCATCTGCCAAGACTGTAGAACTGCTTCTCCCTGGCGATGTGGACAAACTGACCTTAAACGATGAGCAATGAGGGAAAGTTCCTAGCAGGAGTACAAAGAGGCAGGAGAGGAAGCCACAGTTAAATCCTGGCCCTGCTACTTACAAAAAATACTTAAACTATCTCTGCCTCCCTTTCTCACCTGTGAACTGAGATGCTACAACATAAGAATATTAGGATTACATGACCCCATGGACCTGGAGCCCAGCAAAATACCCATAACACACACACACACACACACACACACATACACAGAGAGAGAGAGAGAGAAGGATTCTATGAAAGGCATCACTTTAAAAAGTAAAATCTGGATAGTGCTCAGTTTAGTAATGCACTACATTTTAGAATGTGTGTAAATATCTCTGTATACTGCAATCTTTTCCACAAAAAGTATTCAGTCATGGGTTTTCTGCTGCTTCCTATTGCACAAACTGTTTCCTGTTCCCAGGACTGCTGACACTAAGAAGCAAAAGGACAAATGGCCAAATGAAAAGGGGCCTATATCTCAGACTGCTGTCTTGTCAGCAACAACAGTTCTTTGAAGCTAGCCCCAGCCTGCACATTCCAAGACCTGGTTTTCAGCTGCAGGTAGGAGAAGCAGCTCCTTAGTAGTAGAAGTGAAGGACAAGACCCGCTTCACCCATCCTGCCCTAGAAGCAACTGACGTGTCAGTGAAGAGGCTTAGAAGATGACATCTTCTGGGAGCTTCCGGGGATTCCGATGGACAGACACTGTCTTCCAAGACCTGCTGGGTTCTTCTTGATGCTGGCATGAACTCCTCTGTGATGCTCCAGCCCTAAGGGGTACAGTGAGCCAGCTCAGGGGCAAGCTAGAGAGGACCTCTATGGGTTCCTGCCTTACCTGCCCACTCAGCAAAACCATGCTTCCTTCTAATCTCACCAGACATTTGGTAAGCAATCGCACCAAGCACACTTTTTTAAAAAAATCAGAAACCATAGGAAAAAAATAGCTCTTGTTTTGAGGAACTTAAAAGTCTGTGAGTGGTGGGAGGAGACAGAAGTGTACATAGTCACAGGTGGCTTCTGAAGTTCATTCTATTAGATCCCATATGAAGCTGCTGACAACAGGGACTTCCTCCAGGTTCCTAGGCCTTCCCTGCAAAGAACTGCATCTCTCCCAGTAATGTCCTGCAGTCTCATAGTCCCTGAGAGTTGACTTCCATTGCTTTCTATCTGTACAGCAACTTAGCACAAGAACCACACAAAACATTTTACCAGGGGACCCAAGCAAAGACCTGGACACACATAATTAAACCAAGGTATCTGAAAAGAGGAGGAGGAGGAGGAAGAGGAGGAACAGTAGCAACAGCTTTCAAATAGAGTAAACAGTGTCAAGACTCAATTATGAGTCTGGCTTCTGAGGCAACCACATATCCCTCTGTAATGTTAACACTGAACAGAATGCATACTTGCATCTTGCTTTCTTTCTCATCAAAGGCCATGCTATCAGCAGATACCTGGGGATGTGACTCAGTCTGCTCTAATTGAATCCAGATACTATAAAGTACTTAAGAAAAATTTTTGTCTCAGGAGCTATTTTTATAAAAGCAATTATTGTAACTTGTATTCAATGATTATGTAATAAAGAGGGGTAATGGATAAGGGTAACACTAAAGGCCAATGATGGCAAACCTGTGGCATACATGCCATAGTGGGCTGTTGGCATCGTTTTGAGCTCTGAAAGATTTGCCAGCATTGATATAGACCATAACAGAAAGGTTAAATGTCCTTTTGGGCACCATATTTCCCCAAGGCAAAATCTTCCTCATATCACTGAGTTGTAGAGGGTGCCATAAATGTGAACCCTAACTGTCCCCTCTTCTCCCTGCCAGCCTCAAGTTCAGCAAGTAACCCTGTTCTTTTTCCATTCTCTCTGTCATCATGTGTGTGAATCAATTGCCATCAGCCCCATGACTTCACAGAGTCTCAGAGAGACCATGAATTAATCATGAAACTTGTTAGTATGATAGGATTTCTCGGGCCACTGTTGTAGCTCAGCAGTGTAGCACCTGCCAGGCAATTGCAAGGCCCTTAGTTCAATTCCTGGTAACAACAACAACAAAAAGCCCTTAAAACAATGATACAGTAGAATTTCTTACTTACAATGTATATGTACTAGCACCATGATATATACACCCTACAGCTTTTTTCTTATTACCCATATTTATTTTCCTCAATAGAAAACTTTACCATCTTAGTATATAGCTATTTTATAAACAGCTAATTTATAAATAGCTATTTTATAAATAACTAATATGAGACTGATAATTACTTCGCCTTCACAAAACATTGTGTTCTGAAGTGTCAATTTTACCTTTGTACTATTCATTCATTCATGATGTCATTCTAGTAAAGAAAACAAGGGGAAATTGCATAAAGAAGAGCAAAAGGAAAGAATTTGACAAAGGCAAATTGTCTTTCAACAAATCTGCTTTGCTAGAAAGTGAACCAAAAAGCAGTTTTGTTTTATTTTGCCCTAGTTCTAAACTAGCTAGCTCAATGTTAGCTCCTCCTTTTCTCAGCCCTAGAGCACTTATGTGACTGTAGTGCATCTCTGTGTCCTTTAAGTTGGTTTGGAAAACTTTAGGATTTTGCATTCTGTTTGAAATTATGTGCAAGGCCCACATTGTTAAAAGATCCTACTTTAAGAATAATCTTTTTTTTTTTTTTTGAGACAGGGTCTCACTTTGTAGTTCAGGCTGGCTCTGAGCTCACTATGTAGCCCAGGCAAACTTCAAACTCAGCAATTCTCCTGCCTCTGCCTCCCGAGTGCTGGGATTACAGGCAATGAGCCACCACGCCCGGCACTGTGGTATGTGGTATTGATTGCTGGTGGGCGTGAGTCTCCACGCCCAGCATTGTATGTGGTCACCGGGGATTGAACTCAGGACCTTGCGCTTGTCAGGCAGGCGCTGGAACCACTGAGCTAACCCTCCAGCCCCAGAATAATCTTAACTTTTGGAATATATTAGAATGCATTCAAACTAAGAAGATTCTTTGATCTGTTTTTTGTTTGTTTTTGTTTTTTGAGACAGGGTCTCACTCTAGTTCAGGCTGGCCCTGAGCTCACTATGTAGTCCAGGCAAGCCTTGAACTCAGCAATCCTCCTGTCTCTGCCTCCCAAGTGCTGGGACCACAGGCGTGAGTCACCATGCCTGGCACTGTGGTATGTGGTATTGATGGCTGGTGGGCACGAGTTACCACACCCAGAGTTACTGGGATGGAACTCGGGACCTTGCACTTGCTTGCGAGGCAGGCACCGGAACCACTGAGCCAAATCTCCGGCCCTCTGTTGTTTATTTTTAATGAGAATGAATCAAATTACTGGTCAACTTCAAAAAATATTCTAATTCATTATACCTTTTCCCTCTTTAAGAATCAAAAGGAGCCTCCCATCTAGGGAGAAAATCTTCATGCCAATAAACCTGACCTGCACAGCAACCAGCAGCTTCCATGACCCAGCAGGTCCATCTACATAGCTCAGGAACCAGTGTTTACCCTTGCCAGTGACGGACTCCAGGGATTGCAGTAGCCAGCAAGTATCTGTAATGCTCAGATCCTTACAAGAGAGATTTTCAAAGCTTGCAGTCTTTGCTTCATAATTTAACTTAAACTGCACTTGTAATAAAGAAGAAAAGCTCATGACTTCACCTGAATGCAGACATTAATTTCTATATGACAAATCTTCCAGGTGGCTGAGAGCTAAGGCTAGAGGTGTGAGAAGACCTGTGTCCTTTCTCTCCATGCAGGTTCTCTTCCCCAGCTGCTGCCCACCCAGCCCTCTCCTCACCCATGTTCCTTCCTCCTCCGTGATCCCACAGCATCAAGGGACCCATTTCTCCTTTCTAGCTATTCCATAGCCTCTCTAGCAGGCCTCTTCTCTCAGTGCCAGTCGTTACAGAGAGGGACACAGCTTCCTCAACCTCTCTTCATCTCTGCTGCTTCTGAAACAAATTAGAAAAAAGGACAAAGGTGTTTCAGTTATAGAAAGGTCAAAGAGTTTTTAAAAATTACCAACATTGGGAAAATCACAAAGTTGCCCAAGAATCTCAAAAACCAACAGCAGTGTTGTTCCCAGAGCTTGACCTCATTTACATTTCAATGGAGACCTGACTCAACCACCTGGAATACTTCTGAAGCTTTTTTATTCATCTTCTGTGTAGGTGGAGGGCACTGACACCTTCTCTGTTACCAGGTTGTGCCTCACTCTTGGAGAGACCAGGCCCAGCCCCCACCCTGGAAGAAGTGCTTTCTCTCCAGCTACTTGGATGTCAGGCCACTTGTTCCGACATCAGTTTGCCCCACAGCCCTTCAGGGAGCACCTCTGACTGTCCTAACTATCCATACTGTATCTCTCCTTAGAGACTCTTCTGGAATCTCAAAGGTACCTTCCAGCACCCTCCCAGATGTCTCTCTGCTCTGACATGGAGCAAGATGTGGCCGTCTTCCTCACTGAATTTAAATTGGCTTAGTGAAGCAATATATATGGCATGATGGCAAAAGACTGCTATGTAACCCTTGGACAGGCAGCTCAATGTCCTCAGTTTTCTCAGCTGCAAAGTGGAGACACCAATAACACCCGCTTTATCATGTAATAATGAGGAGGAAATACCCCAAGACTCTTACAAAGCCCTTTGCTGGAATAAAGTGACTGGAATAAAGTAATTGCTCAATAAATATTAGCCATTATAATAATTCCTAAAATCACTCCATTAACACTTCCAAATCTTGTGGTCTCACTATGAGCTATGAGGATACAAAAGAGAGTAATTGTGCCTTAACAGGATTCCAGGGTGGTGAGGGGGGCAAGTACCGAAAATTATAAAGCAATGGGCAAGGTTTTTTTAATGAGAATATACTTGGGATCTTTTAGGAACATTGAACAGGAACAACTCTCTCTACCTGAAGACAAGAAGAAGGAATGCTCTGCAGAGAAAGCTCCTGGGGAGCAGACCTGAACAGGACCAGACAAGACCTGAAGGGAGTGGCTTCAGGTAAATGGAGAAAGGCTTCCCCCTAGGAAGATGAGATGTGCAGTTCACAGTGAAGGTTAGTCCCGCCCTCTGGTGACACCTACCTGGTTCAGCAGTTGCCATCAGATAATAAATGGATCTGATCTCCTTAAATCATTGGGAAGAAAAAAAAAAAAGGCAATCTGGAGTCTGCCTATGTGACATCCATCTCTCAGTTTTAAAACCCCACCTCCAGATGACCCTTCCTTTAGAACATTGTTGTCCTTAAGGTAAGGACATTAACAAATGATATGACTTCCAGTAACTCTTAGATGGGGGCAGTGTGGTACCTTAAAGCCAGGCCCACACGCATGCTAGGCAAGTGCTTTACCCCTAAGCTACATCCTTAGCTCTTTAATGGATTTTTTTTCTGTGTACCTGGTACTGTGTAGACCTTTACAAACATCACAGTTACTATTCCCAAGGGCAACCTTGTGTGGTCATCTCATGTCAAATGCTGGGCCCAACAATTTCTAGTTTTGCCAGCTAGGACGAACAAGGAACCTCTCCATGCCTGTCTCCTTCTCCAGTGGGTATACTTGTCTTACCTCACAGATTGATGATAGGAGCCAATATGTATGAACAGTAGGAGTAAGACCTCAATAGCTGCTATTGCTATGTAGCTGTGAGTCCCCTGGTCTTCTACCCACTTGCACAGTAGTGGTGGGTGATGAGGCAAAGATTGGTAGAAGTTTACCTAAATGTTTTTCTTCTTCCTGAGCACATAATTGACATCCCCCTCCTTCCTTAAAGTTAAAGTTAGGTACGAACATGTGCTTGAGTTCCAGCCAATACAATATGAACCAAGGTGTTAGGTACCTCCTCTAGACCTGGCTCCCCGTGTCCTTCTCTAATGCCTTAGTCAGCCTAGCTGATATGAATCCCACAGTGACTGTGTGAAGAAAGGTTGTCCTTCACACATTTTCTTGCACTGTGTGTTGCCAAGTAAGAAAGGAACCTTTACCATGTGTGGACTAGCATGCTTTGGCTAGCAGCCTGGCCCACATTTACTAATATAATAAATGCATACTGAGCTCCATGAAGGATCAGCCTTGAGAATCGCTATCTACCTGACATGTTCTTTCTCCTCCTTCTCCTCCTCCCTTATCTTGGAAATTTCAACATGATCTTGGTGGTTTAATGTCTCTACCACTAAATTGGGGAGCACTTCACAGTGGCCCAGAATGTGTACTTTGGCCATAGCGATGGTTCAAGGGTAGCACCTGACCTAAGGCAGGCTAATCAGTTATTGCTAAAGGGCTTGCTAAAGCCATCAGGAAAACAGGGGTCTTTCATTTTTGTTGTGATGGCTAGAAGTGAAAATAGGGACCCCGATGGCCATGGAAAGAGTTTACCAAAGAAGGAAGCCAACACAGAAAAGCAAAACTAAAACAGAAAAACATTTCCCTTTAACACCATTTGAACTGTTGCATTTGTTATTCAATTCAAATTTCCCTGTTACATTGGTATATAAATCTTTTTGTTTAATCTGATTAGAACTGGTTTTCACAGTACTTAGAGCTGCAAGTGCTATACCAATTTGCACTTTTGCCCCTTGCCACTGCTTCTCTTGGGCCTCTGACTCAGCTGCACCCCTCTGCCCCAACACATTCCCTGAGAGTATGATATTGAGAACCCCATCTTCACAATACACAAAATATTAAAATTCCTTACATATTGTATGACCATGTTAGGCATGATTTCCACTGAGGAAGGAAGAGTATTAATCATTTACATGTGGTTTCGACTGGTAACACTCTCCAGAAGGGAGCCCTACTGGTCTATACTAGAACAACAAAATCCCATTAGAACAACCCAGTAGAAGTAACCACACTTCTTTTTATTGCACTTAAGTTTTGTCTTAATGAAGATTTTATTTTGATCTTTGTAGTAGTAATGATTAAAACCAGAGCTTTCACCCTGAGCTACATCCCCAGTCCTCTTTCTCCCTTTTATTTTTTTATTTTGAGAGAAGATGTTGCCAAGTTGCCCAGCCCAGGGTGGAATTTGCAATCCTCCTGCCTCCACCTCCCAGAGTGCTGTGTGCTACCACGCCTGGATTTAATAAAGATTTCTTAAAATAAATCATGAATTTGGCAGTTTAGAAATTTTTTACAAATTTCCTCCATAAAATGTTTCTAATAGAATTTGATTTTTAAAAAATTTCTTTTCTTTTTTTTTTTTCAGTACTGGGAGTTGAATTTAGGACCTTGCATTTGTAGAACAGATGCCAGAACTGTTAAGCTAAATCCCCAGCCCTGATGAAAAATATTTCTGTGTTTTTCATTAAGACAAAATAGTTATTACCCTAGAGATGTATAAAATGGGGGTGCAATATAAATGAATTTTTACAATTAGTTACTCAAACTCTCCTCCTACCCTTCACATCAGTTTTCTGCAAATGTATAATACACTTGCTCAGTCTCCAATGTTGTCAAGAATTACTAGGTTTTATTTTCAAATTTTACTTTGAAATTTGTACGTGTAAACCTATTCTTTTTAAAAACAGAGTTTTCAAAGCTATATCACTCATCACTGTTTTCTTTCATCATGGTGAAAACCAGTCTGGCCATCTGACGTCCATGTTTTCTTCTCTCATATTTATTTCCCAACTTTGAGTTCATCATCTCAGCAAAACCACGCTTTGGAAGAAAAGACTTCTAGGCTCATCCTGCCTCTTGAACTTTACCTTCCTTCTCTCACCCTTGCCCTGCACACTCCAGTCCTTCCAAATCGAAGGGCCAAGAGTCCTAACTCCAAGAAGAGTCCAAGAATGGATTTTTTAAAAGCCTGTTCCTCCTGGGGGAGGGGAGTCAGGAGTGATTGTTTAATGCCCAGACTTTAAGGTCTTAAGTTCTGTTAATAGATAGTTGGGGATGGTTTCACAACATTGGAAATGTAGTTAAAATCACTGAGTTGTATAGAGCGAAATGGTGAATTCTTATGGATTCTGTAACAATAAAAACAAATCTTAGTTTTGTTTCTTTCCTGTATAAATTTCTAAATCTAAATGCATTACACATATAGGAATGGCAACAAACAAGAATGAAGAACCCAATCAAACAGAAAGGTTAATTTTGTATCTTAGAAAAGTGCCGAACAAAACAGTACCACATATAATCTTTGCCAACTGTCAGCGGGGTGAGGGCCGAGCCAGGACGGTGAGGCTGGACAGAGATGAATGGTCCGGGACTTCGGACTTGTGTTTGATTGTCCACTACCTTTCATCCTTTGTCGCCTTCCTGATTCACATGCAGATTAACCCAGACCAAGTTTTAACAAAATACTCTTTTTTTACTTGTTCGGAAAGGAGAGGAGCGTCTAAATATTTATGAGTCTTCTGGCGCTTCCCCCATCTCTGGAGGAAGCGGGTTCTGACTTGGCGCCCAGGGAAGCGTGCTGGCTCCGCCCCGGGAGCCGCTCCCGCGGAAGGGGCGGGGGTCGGACCCCTTGGGTACAGCTCAGGGCCAAAGAAAGAGCAAAGTTTCCTCTCTGCTGTCTGGAGTCGCAAGTATAACTTTGCTTCAAGTCTGGTAGGAGGGTGCGAGATGATGATCCTCCAGGAAAATGAAGAACAGGATTTCAATATAGGATATAGTTTATCAGTAAACAATATCCATCAACAG
Source organism: Thryonomys swinderianus (assembly GCA_004025085.1). Lineage (NCBI taxonomy): Eukaryota > Metazoa > Chordata > Mammalia > Rodentia > Thryonomyidae > Thryonomys > Thryonomys swinderianus. The sequence continues at coordinate 22,915 of PVIC010001469.1, read as the reverse complement.
TTCCTTTAAGCTGCATTTCCTGCATGTACCTTCGTTATATATTGAGTACAGAGCCCTAAAGAATTTGTTAAGGTTTTTATTGCACTGCTCTTATTCAGTGTCTTTTCTTCCTCTTTGTCTTTTTGATACTGTTTTCGTTAGGCTAGCTAAATTCCACTTTAAAGTTGAATTCACCCTAAATGTGTTTGCATGAAATTATACCTAGCTATGGCTTAGAATGTAGATCATCTTTAATTATAGGTAATCTTTATGGTATTTTAATAGATAGAATAATATATTAGCCCCCTGGAACTGAAATGCAGACATTTTAATGGCTCTAATATCACACTGCCAGAAAGTCATCTTCCCAACCTTTAATCATCTCCCTGGCCTCCCTCTGCTTTCCGTGCTCAAGCACACAGCGGGTGCCCCAGCAGCCCACAAAGGCTCTGCCCAGGAAAGATTCAGGGGTCATTCAAAATGCTTCGCACCTGCGCAGTAGAACAGGTCATTGGCAATTGTACTATTCTTGGTTTTTAAGTACTACTGTGCTGTCACAACTAGTATTTATTCTCATTTGTAGATCTTGACATACAAAGTTTCATTTCACATTTTCAAAAATTCATTCTGGATTCAAATATTTAGGCTGGCTCTCTTCATCTATCTTCATAGGCTAAAAGGATTTACTTTTAAGAATAGTTGATATAAAACATACCAATAAAATCAATTTAAAAAATAATTGAGAAATCCACCTCAGACCCCACCAGCACCCAAACTGCCCCTCCACCTGAAGGTGGTAAAGCAGAAAAGAAAGCCCCAGCCCTCCGAAGGAAACACGCACCACACAGCTCTCACAAAAGAGGGTCCACATGTTAGACTTTCCAACACATTTCTGTGACAAAATGAAATTTAGTCCTTGATTGTTGATACAGTATTTCTTTCATGTTCGAGTCAAATGCAGAATGTGCTGTCCTATTTTCCAGCATCCCCTCCTCCCCCTAAAATCAGACTACTTGACTCAGTTATTTGAAATACAGATAATAACTGAATTTAGTCTATTTATATAATATTATAATCTAAGCATTACATGTTCTTAGTTTACAACCACAATGTCTGTAAATCAGTATCAATAAAAACTAAAGCAAAAGTTCACACAGAAATTTTTAAGTCTGTCATTGGATCCACTGAAAGAGAATTGTACTCACTCAGCATTATTTCATAGTCATTTGTTGTTTGCTTGTCCAAATGAATAGGTACAATACTTGGTTATATCAAAGTTTAAGGCAGGCTATAGCTAGATTAAAGAAAGAAAATTAATGAAAGTGTTCAAAGAAAATCTTCCAGATTCTCTCTAGGGGGAAATATCCACTGTTTGGAAGCTCTTTCACAGGGCATTTTATAGAAAGCTCTGGGAAAAGGTAGGTATGTTTCAAAAAATATTTTAAATAAATGTTGTGAGGCTTTGATCAGATAAGTGAATGCAGAATTTTAGTCATTTTATGCGTAAATAAATATATATCCATAAAAGTAACTATTGCCTATCCATGGTGTGTTACTGAAGCTCAACTTATGGCCTATACTTGCCCCTGCTAGAGGCTGTGTTGGAAGACAGCATCACCCCCAATGTGCCTGGTGGGAAAGAGCCCCCACAGCCACCCCAGGCCCAGATAGAGCCTGGCATCTCACAGGCTGACCTGCAACAGGGAACTTAGAGCTGGCCTTCTAACTGGCCACAGTGGGAGATCTTACTGCGCATGAAGTAAAGTGCGTGTCCCCAAGAAAGGTTTCTTTTGACTAAAAAAAAGTTCCTCACTAATGAACTGTATGTCTTACAGTTCCTACTAGTTATAAGCCTTTAATATATTCATTTTCTCAGAGTGTCATTATCAATTATTAACCTCTGCCTGAAATAAGTGTATTAGAATAACCTAAGCAGGGGGATTAGAAAAGCTGTTTTTTAATATAAAACACAGATACACAAATGGAAGAAAAGATCCATTCCTTACAGCAAGATTCTGTAGTGAAACATAAAACAATATACTACACTGGGGCTCCCTGAAAACTGAGTACAGGTTTTGGAGGCCTGGGGAGTTGCACACAAAAAAGAGATTTGGGGATGCAGACAGAGCTGAGAATGAACCTTGTACAGAAGTTTGTCAAAAAAAAAAAAATAAAGCAAACGTGAAAACTACATTATTACAAAATTAGAATATGTATTTAAATTATATTATCTACATTTATAAGATGAGGGAACAGACATTCTTATATACTGATGATGGTACTATAAATTGATGGATTTCTGCAAGGCCATTTAATAGTAAATACCAAAAGCTTTAAAATTACATGTGCCTTTGAGCCATAATTTCACTGAGGACATTTATACTGTATAAATTATGACAGCAATGGTAGAGCAATATTATTTCAAATAAGAAAAATTTAAAAATCATTATTATTTATTTACCTTTGACTTCTGTCATAAACATTAATTAATTATGGGGTAAGAAATTAGCAATAAATCCTATTAAAAATAAAAAATTTATCCAGTCAGTGAGCTCCTTTGTTGTGTACTGATTGAGAGTATCCCTTCTGGGAACTTCACTGAAATTTCTCCAGTGTCACAGAAATACTTAGGACCAACAGCATAGAAAAAAATATTCTTGAGACAGTGCCTTCCTGACATCAAAACAAACCATGAAAATTTTCAGGACAATGAACCTTCTTTCAGAAATGTACACAAATGTATTGTTCAAAAAATTAAAATATAAATTCCTGAAAACAATATAAATAATTTCTCATTTCCTTTTAAAATAAAACCAAATACAGACTATAAATAACATTTCCACTCTCTAAAATAGGAAACCTTCTCTTTCCTGGGACCTCTTTAGTGCAGCTGTGTTTCCATGGCGTTGCAGGCAAACCGCGAGGCATTGCTGACCATCAACCTTCCTCACACCAGAGCTGATCCAAACTTATGTGAAAGAGGCTAAGAAGAAATGAAAATAACTGTAAGAAGTCTTCATTCAGGGGAGCAATACTAAAATATGATTCTTTCTTGGGGGGCATTATCTGTTTTCTCAGAATTCTTTACCTCAAGCCTTGATTTTTTCCCCTCATACATCTTTAAATATTCGATCCTTGAAACCTTCACCCAATGCACTGCGAAGTTTGTAAATCCTGCCCCTTGTAATGTTTACACCTCAGTCTCAAACATAGTAGGATGGGCCTCACAACTCCATCCCTCAGTGGAGACACTGGAACTGGCTGCCACACATTGAGATACTAATCTACCCTAACACTTTTTTTCACTTTTTATTGGTACATTGTATATACACATCATAATCACACCCTAATACTCTTACTACCCTACACTGAGACATGTGTTTCAGGGCTGAACCTAAATCCACACTGAATTTAAAAATTTGCTGGCTAACTGCCAAATTCCAAACTACCATGACCTGTCTGCCTCTGTTCTCCAATGGTGGAAACATGTACAAACTCGTCTGAAAAGAGTCAGTTGTATACAAGAGAGAAACTATCCAAGAAGTATTCCCACAATGAAATAATCACTTTATGCAACCAGTTAATTTGGTGGAAAAAGAAAAACAAAAAGCAGATAGTTTTAAAATTTTTTTCTGGGCATGGTGGCTCACGCCTGTAATCCCAGCACTCGGGAGGCAGAGGCAGGAGGATTGCTGAGTTCAAGGCTTGCCTGGACTACATAGTGAGCTCATGGCCAACCTGAACTACAAAGCAAGAGCCTGTCTCAAAAAAAAAAAAAATTGATGAATCCTCTTAATTGCATGGTTTGTTTACCTTGGTTATCAGTGAGTTATCTGCATAGGTGAATCTTAAATATGAGTTCTTATAATCTAAGGAGAACTGCCATTGAGTCGTTTTAAATGACAGTAATTTTACTGTGACCAATATTTAAGCATATGGTTAAACACGAGTTTTTCAGTACTTGATACTTGGAGTGGAAAAGTCCCAAGGGGCTTGTCTTTGCTGGTGAGTATCACTGGACCCTGGCTTCTGTGTCCCTTCCCCTAGCCCTACAGTCTGGGCCTGCCCACTTCTGTCTGTTTTGTATGTTGGCCTTTCTAAAGCAAACACAAAAATCCAATATGAAAATGGATGACACAGTCTAGACTTTGACTCAGTTCACTCCTGTAATAGTGTTTCTAGTACTGAAAACTAGAGATAGCAGATCATAGTTGGAATCTACCAGCCTCAGCTACTTGCCTTTTAGAGAGTTACTGTAATTCAACGGCCTTGTAGCCTTCTTCCCACCATTTTGCTATCATCAGTTTCTCTAGCGAACAGGTGTCAGCTCTTTGCCTTTCCTAATCGCCAAACCAATTGCTGTAAGGGAGTAAAATGAGAAACAAGAAATTTAACACTTAGTGTTAAGCGGAATTCATTTATAAAATCGTTCAGTTTTTCTAAACCATGTGAATGGAATTTGTTTGCATAAATATACATCCACCAAAGCTTTCTAAACTGTGCAATAATTACATGATCTAATTTTGGAGCTTTCCCAAAGTCATCTCTGATTAGTTATCTTTTACTTTTCGTTTATGTGTCATCTTGCTTTTCCACATTTCATTAAGAATTAAAAACCAAGAGAGACAAAGCACAAGCTATTTATATTTTATCAAGCCTCAAGATAATGGAAAATATTTTATCCCTGTTAGAACTGCAGAAGACTTCGGGGATTCCTAAACCAATATTTTGGCAGGATATAAAGGAGCAAGTAATTATGAGAAGAAATATCTTAAAACATTTTAAAAAATAATCTTAAGAGAACTCTTACTGTACTGATTACAATTTCCCTGTGTAATTAACCTTCACCTCTTTGTGAACACATATCTATCTGTGTTTGTAAGTGTGCAAAGTTGGGGAAGATATGGTTGTGAGGAGTGTTGGATACTGTGTCACAAAGTATGCATTCAAGCATTGTCCCTTCAGGTGTTGTTGAGAAGGTAACTTTGTATCTATAGACTTCGGTATTTTATCTAAAATTAGATGTAACAATGCTTGTTTACTCTGAATCAAAGGCTTATCATAAAAAAACAGATTATGTATGTAAAACTTTGGGTCAGTTACATAGACAGGGTCCTAATAACACATACTGATAAATCCCATAGTTATATGAATAGATCAATATAGGATTTGGGGCAATAACTCCACTGAGCCCATATGTTTTCATATGTGAAAGTAAAATTACTGAAGTAATGGATTGGGGGTAGAGCAGTAATAACTGTACTATAATCCTGAGCATGCACATATTAATTACAACTCTTTAAGCAATATGAATTTGATTTGTAATCATTTAAGCAAAAAAAAAAAAGAACAAAAGGAAGGAAAGGAGAGAACTGATATTTATAAAAGTTTCAAGTAAGCGTGGAAAGGGTAAGGAAGCAATTGAGCTTTAAAAACCACTGGAGCCAGAAATTTGAATGCTAATGAGACTTTCTCTTTTCCTACTTTATATTGTTCTTGTTCTCTCAGACAAACTTCTTGCACAAAGCTGGACACACAGCCACCAGCAATTCCTGCTTTTCACCTTTCACACTTTGCTATGAGGAGAAACAAAACAACAACAAAAATAGCCTGGCTAAATAATCTACCTCCTCCTCCCAGCCTGAGGCCAGCAGAAAAAGTCCAAGAAAAAATCTGCAGTGTCTGAGCTCAAGATAGGACACTGGGATGGGGACATATCATTAGTAGCTACTTTGAACTAGATGGTCAAAGTGAGAAGCAAAGCATCAGGTTTCTCAGAGGGTTAGTATCCCAGGAAAGAGGAAGGGTCTAAAAAAAAAAAAGAGGAAGGGTCTGAGGCACATGAGTGCTCATACAGATCAGCTGGGACCTGACCAAGTCTGGCCTTCTTAGCCTTTCTTTGGTGAAGTGTTGTCCTTAGCTCTTTGGCAAATAGGTGACATAAACCCCCTGCCTGTGCGGTCAAAACACGTGAGGAGCAAGTCACAAAGTAAACTCACAGGTGCTTGCGAAGTTTAAAGTGTTGTACTACTAAAAGCATAAGCTAAATCACCCTAGTTCTCTCTGCTTGGTACTGCCTATTCCCTAAACCATTCTCTTTTAGAATCTTATGGAGGACAGAAGCAGGGTTGATACAACTTTCTACTTCTATTTTGTTAAGAAGCAGAATTATTTCAGAAATTTTTGTCATTGATAAAATTTTATTTACCACCTGTTAAATCGTGATAAGTTTGTCATGTAGCTGATTTCTGAATATTTCAATTAGAAGTACATAAATCAGTAAGATTTCCCATTCTTTTTTTTGTTTTGTTTTTGTTTTCCAGTACCTGCGATCAAACTCAGAACCTTGCACTTGCCAGGCAGGGGCAGCACCACCAAGATGCATCCCCAACCCAAGTTTCCCATTCTTTAATAATTTTCTCTAGGGTGATCCTCCTTCCCTATGGGACTGTATGTGTTTGGCAACAACTGGCCCTAATGCATGGAGTTGTTTGTAGTTCTAGGAGAGAGACTTATGTGCTGGACTTTAGTTACTTGGCTTGTCAACAAGCCCCAGCTGCCCTGCCTTGGCTAACGTGGGTGCTGTCCACTGGAATGTGTCTCCATCCACCTCTCCCTGCCCAGCCAGGCCCATCATGTCCTTCAGGACTACTTGAAACTCACTGCCCATGAGATAGAAACCACTCTATGAGAAACCCTCCTTTATTGTATGTAAACGTGTGTTCTCAGCACAGCCATTGGCATTCGTCTGGCATAGCTTTGTGCATCATGCTATTACATATGTACATTTTGTCTCTCCAAAGGATTAAAACTGAGTAAGCGCTGTGTTCCTTTGGAGGAGCAGGCAGTGACCTTGGGTGCTGCCAGAAGAAAGGCACTTGTCATGTCATCATAAAAGTTGGACTGAGTACAGACAAACCTTGCCAACTTCTGTTTCTTGCCCCATTCCCTTATGGGTCCCTGATCCAATGGAGAATTGGGGGCCAGGAATCTGGAATGTTTGTGCTGGCCTTTGCCTCTCTGGGATTGGAGTGTGGACACCTCCTATCCATGATTGCAGTGGTAGAGCTAGAGGATAAATGCTGAAAATAATATCCTGGGGTGAGGGCCAAGGTCATGGCCAGTGAATGAGTCCAAATCATGTCATAAATTAAAGTACCTTGGAAAACTGGGAGCTAAGGTGCAGAGCCAAAATGAGTGGTGCTGAGCCACAGAGAAAGCTGAGAGTGGAATGAGTGAACTAGTGTGACAGGCCATACTGTTGAAGGTCATCTGGGGGTTTCCACTGCAGGCTGTGGATGAGCTGGGCTTGCTGGTCCAGGGGAACCAAACCCCTCAGACAGTCACCAGAACTGCACTTGCTCATTTGCTAAACCATTCTGCAGGTTCCAAGGGATTCCTCAAGTTAACTCTGATCTCTCATTTAAAGCTCATCACAGATGGGCAGGAAATTCTACACTAGTTATTCTAATCCCAAACAAGCCATGAAACCCTTAGAGCCAATTCCAGGTTTAATTGTGTTACTTTTATCCAAAAAGAAATCAACCCATACTTTTGTGAAGCCCTACAGAGAATCGTGAGTACAGTAACCCAGAGAAAAGCCCCTAAAGCTGAGAAGCTAACACCGTATAGTAAAAATGAGTTTATGGTAGCTTACTGGCACTGTGTGTGTGGAGGGGGGAGGGACATGACAGTCACATGCTTTATCTAACCCTCCATACACTTCCTCCTCTTCCCTCCTCTTCCTGTTGGGACATTTTTGTCCAGGCCAAATGCCATAAGATCCCAAAGGAAATATGAGGACTTTATGATTGTCTAAATCAGAATCCAGTTGTAAGGCTGGGCTTACTGTTACAGATTCAATTAGAGTATAGAAACTCTATCCAAAGTTTGAACATATTATTAATTTCTATTGATTGGTGATTACTCTTCCTACATTGTTTGACTCTCAAATGCCCCAAGTTCAGGGAGAAATGTCTGTCTCCCTCTTCTATCCTTCCTCTGTCCTCCCTCCCGCTGCTAGGGAAAAGAAGGGAAGGACAGGAAAAGAGCCCAAGATCTTCACCAGCCTGAACTGTGTAATTGGCTGGAGACTCACTCTGGTGACAAAAGATGAAAAAGATCCAGGTGGCCCATGAATAATCCAGAGTCAACTATAATTTTCATTCTCTGTGCTTTCTATGGGTATATAAAAGTTTTGGACTCTGAAGGACAAGAAAAAAAATTCTTTACTAAAAAAGAAGCTTCTTTATTCAAGCCTCACTGCTCAGCAAGAAAATTTTATCACTTTTATAAAACTTTTCTGATAGGAAAGTTCAAACTTGATTCAGGATTGTGTTTATTTCTTCACAAGGATTTACATTTGTGGTTCCTCTTAACATTTATTCTCTTTGGATCACACTTGGAGGGTGTCACTGAAAATGGTTGCAGCACAAGATTCTTTTCTATCTAGTGAGCCAAACAAGAGGGCAGCTCTGGACTTCCCCTTTGAGAAGGTTCAGGTATGCACAACAAAAAATAAACACAAAAGGAAAGAGTGGCTCCTGTTCCAAGGAGATTTGGAGATGTGCAGATTTGGAGAGAGAAATGTGAAGTGATGGGGAGATAGTGTACACAACCAAAATAAGAAAGGAGTCAGGTGTGGTGCTGTGAGCCTGTAATCCTGGCCCTCAGGGAAGCTGAGCCAGGAGGATTGAGACTTCAAGTCCAGCTTCAGCAACTTAGTCACTTAGCTGCAGCTCATCTCCAAATAAAGAAAAGGAAGGGATGTAACTAAGTGTGAAATGTCTGGGTTCAATCCTCAGTACTGCAATAAAATAATATGAAGTAAGGAAAGTTAAATAGTGCCTCATGCTACCATGGCAGCCTGGGCACATGACAAACAGTAACACAGTAAACTTCAGAGTGCTCCCTGGTTTGAATATCATGTTGTTTTGAATGAACACACTCTGGTGTCCAGAGGTGCAAAGGACTTATTTATCCTTACGTGTGTCTGAAACTAAGTGTGTGGTAATTTTCTTTTGAGGAATTGAGTGGCTGTCACAGCGGTAGAGAGCAAGGAATGTGTTGAAGTGCTGGGCCAATATCTAGTCCTTGTTTAGCAACTAATCACCCTTGCAACTTTGAACAAGTTACTCCCTCTCCCTCCACCTGTGGTACTTCCCTTAATTTTATAAGGATTTTATCTGCAGAGCAGTATTCTTTCTGACACCACTACCAGCAAGAATGTTAAGATGGGGGCCAGAGATTTAGCTCAGTGATTCCAGCACCTGCCTCATAAGTTCAAAGTCCTGAATTCGATCCCCGGTAACCACATACAATGCTGGGCATGGTGACTCACGCCTACCTGCAATCAATACCACATACCACAGTGCCAGGCGCTGTGGCTCACGCCTGTAATCCCAGCACTTGGGAAGCAGAGACAGGAGGATTGCTGAGTTGAAGTTTGCCTGGGCTCCATAGTGAGCTCAGGGCCAGCCTGAGCTACAAAGCGAGACCCTGTCTCAAAAAAATGGCGTGTGGGGGGGGTGTTAAGATGTTAAGATGATTACTTGAGCAACTAATTCCCATATGTGAGTTAGAGAATAGATTCCAGTGGCACCTGATACATAACTTTAGTATTATTTTATCAAAGCCCTTCTAGAAACATCTGAGGTAGAACTTTAATAACATACTAACAAATTCCAGACAGCAGGGAAATAACCTATTATTTGAGCAAACTAGCAATTAAGAGAACTGATTTTTATCTTAATAAGGACAGCAGTGATTTATTGAGTATCTACTGTACAAAGCACTGTGTTAAACCATTTATATCCATCGCCTCATTTAACCTTACAGCAGTCCTGCTTAGTAAACTCATTGGGTTTGGATGTAGTTTGAGTATGTCCTCCAACAGTGCATGTGTTGGGTGTGTGGTCCCCAGGATGGGGGGTTAAAAGGTGGTAGAACCTCAAAATGGTGGAGCCCAATTAGAAGCAGTGAGATCGTTTAGAAGGACTGCCTTTGAAAGAATTAATATAGGAGTTCTTGGGAGATCCTGAGTCACTTCTCAAAAAAAGAGAGCCTGGTCCCTTTCCCCACTCCAGCTGTCAGCCATGTGGCCTCTTAAGGGACTCTTGCCATGTGTCCCTCACACAGCCAAGTGGCTTGGACCATGCCATCTGAACTTACAACCTGCAAACCTGTGAGCTAAATAAACCTCTTTTCAAGTTGCCCAGCTTCAGATATTCCATAATAGTAATGGAAAATGAGCTAATACACCATTTTGCAGGAAAGGAAACTAAGTGTCAGAGAAAGTAAGTAAATTTACCTATGTCATTCAACTCTGCTTCAGTCTGTTGCTCCGACTCCATCCTAATATTTTTGAGCACTGTACCGTACTTCCTTACTTCTTAGGAAATTAAAAATAAAAACACTACAATGTGAACAAAGTAACTTAATAGGAACTTTGTTTGGATCATAGGTTATCTCTTGTTCTTACGACGATCTGAAAATTGTTGGCTCCCATTCAAAGTTTGTAAAAGGAAAACTGACCAACTGTCTGCTGGCAGGTGCTCTCTCCTTGCTATCTAGATGTATAAAGTGTTGTCTAATAGAATTTTCTATGGTGGGAAATACTCTTTATCTTCATAGCCCAGTCAGGAGACACTAGCTAGTGAGCCTTCGAATGTGGTTAAAGTTGCTGAGGCATGAAGTTTTATATTTTTCTTAATTTAGATAAATTTAAATAGCCACATATGACTATTGACAACAATGTCAAGACAGTATAGATTAAATCTATATAACATTATTAACTTGCAGTAGAAATTTGTGTTTGCCACTAAAAAAATAGACTGCTTTGCCCAAGGCCTCATCAACTGGAAAAAGTCCTGACTTTTTAAAATATGATCCAAACTCATATATATGTTCTCCACCACCTTTCTAACCATATCACAGAAAAACTTCACAAGAACCTTGGTCTAAAGTCCCTAGACATAAGTGGACAGACCAGCTGGTCACTTATACCATTGGAAAAGGTTCCACATGGAGAGCCGAGTACCCTTTAAGAATGGAATCCATTGTCTGTTGACAAAAGCTCACCAGATAAGAAATGTAGCATAGCCAAAGGGGATTTATAGCTTGAACCCAAAGCTCAAGTTCTGCTAGAAAAGAGAGTTCACAGTCTATTCACATCCGTTTGTATGAATTGTAAAACACAGTTAAATAATAATTCAGGATGGTGACCCACCAAATAACCCAAAGACAGGGATCTGATCTGGGTGGGGAGACATACTTTGCTCCAAAACAAGATTTCCTGTGCTCACTTCAGCAGCACATATACTAAAACTGGAATGATACAGAGAAGATTAGCATGGCCTCTGCATAAGGATGACACACGAATTCATGAAACGTTCTGTATTTTTCTTGAGCACACACTGATAAGTGAAATAAATAGGTCACAGATATGTAAGTACCATATCTTTTCTCTGGTATGAGAACCTGTAGATGTAAATGAGCTCTAGAATGTATGATAGATTTTGTGAAATAGGAAATATTCAGAGAGAATGTGGTAGGGAAAAGTAATGAAGAGAAAGAAGAAATATGATTTGAAAAGAAAAAGAAAGCAGATGTATACAGGGAGAGGGGGGTCGTGGGGTGGGTAGTGATATGGGTAAAAATGAGAATTAACTCGTGTCATATACTGGTACAAATTCCCCAATGTTGAATGTGATTGTGAGCTGTATATAAAATGTACCAATAAATAATTCAATAAAAAAACAAGATTTCCTTTAGTATTGCCTCCTGCTTTGTATGTATGTACTAATTCAATAGAATAAATGCAACTATTATGTATCACAAACATTCTTTAATTTTTAAAATTAAATAAATAAATTTTATCTGGCTTATTTTATTGACATAAACATTCTAGCTCACCATGTTAGATTCTGTCACTTTGTAGAGGAGGCTTTTCAACATGTGGGAATATCTATTTCCTTCAGGTGAAAGTTCTTAAGAAATCACAGCCCAGAAAGATGCAGGATGTCCTCTTCATCCAGCACTAGTCAATCTTCCAAACACTTATTCGGGTCCTTCAGAGCTGATTAGACAGAAATCACAGGCAGCATTTGCCTAATATAAAATATGCACAGTAACACTATCTTAATTAGATGTACATGTCTCTGAAGATATAAATAAATGCTTCCTTTTTGATATGTCTGATTTAATAGCCTAATAACAGGGGAATGTTGCTGAAATATAATTCAGAGGGTGAGGGAGAAATTAATAAACTCAAATATTTAAAGCTCAACAGCAATTAACAACCCATTTAAAGCAAATTTCTGAATTCTAATTTTATTTATCTTTATCCAACCAGGACTAAGCCTGAGGTTCATCATTATTCATTTTCACACCTAACAGGGTACTTTGCCCTTTGCTTGGGAGGCACTTTCCAATTCCATTATGCAGTAGCAGCCGACCGTGGCGCAGCGGTGGCAGAAAGTGGAAATTCAGTGGTCCCACCTGAGTTGCCACAGGCACAATACTTCACATTTCCCGTACTAACCGTTCTGCTCCCTTCACTTCCTTGGAAACTCAGATTTTAAATTTTGGACCACATGTTTAACTATACAGGGTATGTATGCAAAACAAAAATACCTTATTTTCTTTTGCATTCCCAGTATACACTGAAGAGGTGACAATGACCTCTGGTCAGTGAGGACCACAGTGCAACCCCCTGTGGCTCCTTCATGTTTATACCAGGATGATGTGGATGAACATGGATTTAGGCCTGTGTGTTTAGACACAAGCCTAAAGTGAGACCTCTTGTTCTTTATACCTGTACCTGTCTTAACATTGTATCAAATTATGGTCTAGTGATTAAGAAAAAGTCCTTACATAAATTATACACACACAAACATATATATATATATATATCATATAGATATACATATAGGCACAAGGAATTGAACACAGGGCCTCATGCTTGTCAGGAAGGTACTGTGCCAAAGCTATATCCCCAGCCCTACATGTATATGCATAAATCAGTCTTCATTTATTTTGCCCTTTCCCATTTTTCCTGGTAACTTTATAGAAATTCATGTTTTCAAGTTTCCTGGCTTAGTTTTGTTTACCTCATGATCAAAATCTGGGAAACAATAAAACATTATGGACACTCCTAGGGATTCTAAACTTGAATTTGTCTCTTCATCTTGAGGTTGAAGAAATGACATCCTCCTGGGGTGAGGAGGGGTGTGCTGTGCTGCACTACTTGGTATTCTCCCCATTTGCTCCTGTTCTGACAGGACAGGGCAGAGAGAGAGGAAGGGAACAGAATGCAGGCTTGTGAGCAAACATGCCTCAGTGAAGAATAAAGGGAAAGATTATGAACCCAGTGATTGATCCTGGAAGGAGGTGGCATTGGAGAAAGAGGACCATACAAAGCCAGGGTGGTTTTCCTAATACAGGACCTTATGTTGTGAGTCTAGTAGGGAATAATTCAAATGAAAGGAAGGCAGAAGAGTGACAACACTGTGTAGGGTCAAAGAAAGCCCCTTGGAGGCTGGCCTTCTGAATTTTGTTAATCATTTTTGTGTTCCTTCAGAGAAACAGTGTCTGGTAGGATACTATAGGGAAAAAGTTTCAGTCCACATTTTTGAAGGTTAAAATGTATGGTATCTGTGCTGGCTCTTTTCTGTGAGGGTCTATGGTGGATGGTGAAATCTTGCAGAGGAAGGGGTCATATCAACATGAACAGAGACTGGTATCCCATAATCTCTTGTGGGCCAGATCCCAGTGACCTAAGGACCTCCCTCTAGGCCTCACCTCCCAGAAGTTTCACCATCTCTCAAACACACCATCCTGTGAAGGGTCACAATGGACCCTTGTGGGAAATACAGCAGTGCTTTGGATCATGAACTTAATTCTTTCCATGAGTCTGGTTGCAAACCTAGTTGGACAAGAGCCAAATCAAATTCACTAGTTAGGTTCATTGCTGACCTTATGGGGAAATTTGTTTTGGCTCTCATCTAATTCAGTTTGTAACCGGAATCATGGAGAGAATTAAGTTCATAAATCAAGGTAGCACTGTGCACCATGTTGAATCCACCTAGCATTTGTGCAAAGGTTCAAGGTAGGCAAGCTTGTGATATTTCCCTTGTGACATCATCATCATCATCATCATCCTGTCCCTCTATACCACTTGTGATGTCTAATCAGTCTACAGGCCCCTTCTTAGAGGTCATCCATTCCTCCCCTCCCCCTGTCCGCCCCATCTACCACGTTTCTGCTATGTGTTTCTACCCATTTGGTCTCATTGAGGAAGTCCCTGATTAGATCCTTCAAAATTGTGGAGTTGCCGGTTTTAAGGTACTCTTTTCTGCTTACTGAAACTGAGCTAGAATTGGCAAGTGAGAACTGATGTTATGTGGGTGGACATCGCTAGCTCTTTGACAAAGACAAGGACAGCTGGTTTGCAAAGAAAAATGACGAACAGAGAGAAAGTGTGATAAGATGTCAAGTGACTGCTTGGGCTCCAAAGGCTTATCAGCCTCTGCTCTTGGTGCTTGTGAGGCCTGGCTGTTCTTCTAGCCCCCAGCTATTGTTTATTTCAATAATAAACTCCTCTTTGTTTTGTCGTTTTTTTTTTTTTTCCTGAAACTCATATGGGTCATGATAATTGTACCAAAAACAAAAGCAAGTTGGAAATAGCTACACAGACCAAGGGGATCTGTGGGCAACTCCAGAATGTAGGGGAATGCAGTGGGCCAAAAAGGAATTAGGTCATCACAGATGGTTCCACCAAGGGAGGGTTGCTCCCTTTAGAAACTGCAAAGAAGATAAGTGGGAGTGAGTTTGGTCATGAATAGCTAGGGCTGTCAGGAGCACAGCAGGGCACTTCGTAGGCACCTCTTGAAAGCAAGGGTTACTGGCCAGTGGGAGGCCCAAAACCCTGTGTGACTTCCATCTGAGCTGGCGCATTTGCTTCCTAGGGCTTGAGCCTCTCTCAGTTCTTGAGGGGGAGAAGTCCAAGAGTAGGGTCCCCGGGATGCTCTGCGTTTACAGGCTCTGATGGAGACTCAGTTCTTGCCTCTTCTGATGGCTGCAGTGCTTCTTGGCCTATAGCTTCAGCACTTCAGTCTCTGCCTCCATCATCACATGACTTCCTCTTCTGTTTCCTCTGTGAGTCTGTTATAAGGAGGACCCTCCATCATTGAATTTGGGTGCCATCTGGTTAATCCAGGATGATCTCATTTTCAGGCTTTCAATTTAATTACATTCACCAAGACACTTTTCTGAGTAAAATCACATCCCCAGGTTTCTGGGGTTAGGGAATGGTATTCTTTTGAAAGCCACGATCAAGCACCCCATCCCAGGAGCAAATGGCAGAAAAGGAACCCTCAAGCCAAAATACACAACTCTTGCATCTTTCCTGTTCCATCATAGTCGATTTTCTTTTATTTGAACTTTTTCTATGTAAAAGCCAGTTTCTAGAAGAGGATCTCACAGCAGTCAGTTGGGCTGCTCAAGGAAGAGAGATGCTCAGGGTTCTCTGGGAATTTGAGCCAAAAAAATAAAATATTCTGAAGGAAGCTAAGACCACTCAGACCTAGGCCACGTGGGCTCCATCTTGGCACTTAAGTGAGGCAGAAGAGTATGGTAGGCAAGACAAAGGAGGAAGTGAACCACCTACTGCAGCAGACGGATTCTTGGCTGTTGAGGCCTGTTAGAGACATATGGCCAGGTGGGCCTACCCAGTTTATGAAGACACATCAGGCAGGAGCCAATGATGTGCTGGTTGACAGGGCCCCATGGTAAATTAGTGGATTATCATAAGCAGATGCAGTGGGGAACCCAGGGAACATATATTAAATTTTTCCTGTTAGTTAAGCTTTTTTCCCATACAACCTTAAGTGATACAAGGTATATGACTGCTACTGGTGCAGCTTGGAGAACTTCAGAAAGGGTGAGCAGTCCACTTCAGGAGCCAACACAAAATCCAGAGCAATTCAGTCACTGAACTCTGTCCTTCATGCATGTGAGTCATTAACATGCTCTACTTGGGTATTGTCAATCTAATTCCCAGAACAAGCTCTAGATTCCTCAGGGAGTACATTACTGGCCAGCTCAGGTTTTGGATTCCTCTGGGAACTGATGTTATTGGCCCAGATTAAGTAAATGCTGAGCCAGGCTGCAGACATAGCCACTGAGGGTGCATTTAACATTTGGGCCTAAAGAGAGTACTCTGCACTCTCAGATGGTCTGGAAGTGCCCAAAGGGTGCAGGGCTCCAGGAGCCAAACTGGAATTGGGAACAGCTGGGCTCCAGACTGATGGGTCTAGAGAGAAAGGCTGGGTGGCCTATAGGAGCCAAAGCAGGAGGAGATTCAGTGGAGGGATAATTCAGTACAATGATGTGAACATTTTTTTTTGTTTTCTGGTACCAGGAATTGAACTCAGGACCATGTGCTTGCCACACCAGCACCACTGAGCTAAATCTCTGGCCCCTGAATTCATTTTACCTAAAGACCTCTTTTCATTTTTGAAAGTTATTGACCTCAAAGAGTTGTCTTGCACGTATCATTATAGGCCTTATTAGAAATTAAGTCTGAGACATTTTTTAAGACACCAAAACACATTAGCGCACATTCCATTAGTTGTCAGAGCAATGGTATTTCCACTCCAGATAGCCTTGTATGGACACCACTATGTGCTCTTGAGAAAGAGTTCCAAAGACAAATGACATCTTGGTGTTAAACACAAGGAATTTTGGCCTTTAAAAGGGGACCCCAGACATACTTGGAGAGCTATTGACATTGTTTAGAACCTGGCCACTAGATCCAGCCTGCCTACATTTGAATCTGGGAAGGTATCTCCTTGTGCCTCCAAGTCTTTAATAAAAATGAGGCAGCAGGGCTGGAGATTTGGTTCAGTGGCACCATGCCTACCTAGCAAGCATAAGGGCCTGTGTTCCATCCCCGGTACTGAAAAGAAAAAAGAAGGCAGAAGGGTACTTTCATCGTTGAGCTGTAGGCAGGAATATAGAAAATCTACAGGAGACTAGTTAGAGCTACATCAAATGTGCCTTACCTAGTCAGCACATTTTGCCTGTTATTAAGCTTAGTCCCAAATGACTGCCAAGAAGAGGCAACTAAGGCAGGGATGGACCATCTGAGAAGGTTTCATCTTGACCTGGGCAAGCTGGCTTCACCAGTGAGGCCCTTCATGGCTTTGCTCTGGTCCTGAAAATGAGATGCAGTCTGGTATCTCAGCTAAGTGATTATCAAAAAAACATCTTTTTAAATGATATGTATGATTTGTATTGCTGATATACATCTTTCTCTGTAGCAATCAATAAAGATGTGAAAATGTACAAATTTATGAATGTTTTATATATAACAAGTCTAAGTTTTTAATGCTAAATGTAATCAAAAGTCTATCAGTATGATTCCAACCTCCCAGGTCCAGGAATGCAGAACATGCACGGTGTGGATTTGCCACAGCAGGCACTCATCCCAGGTTGGCTTATCTAAGGATGTTTGGACCCAGGGTCCTTCCAGTCTTTGCAGATGTAGGACAATCCCACCAGCTGATCCAAGCAGCAGTTTTGTTGGCCGAGCTCATGTACACACAGAACATACAAGAGCGACCTACTCAGGCCATGGGACTCTTTGTAAACATAGCCCTGGTATGATTATGTTTCATATCTGGGGAATAACTACAACAAATGTGAGTATGAAAAGAGGAAACCATTCTTTAAAAAGAACTCAGTAGGCCAAAAACTGGTTGTGTGTAAAAAGGGCAGTTTTGTATTTCAGTAGAATAGGCAT
This sequence comes from Thryonomys swinderianus, assembly GCA_004025085.1. Classification (NCBI taxonomy): domain Eukaryota; kingdom Metazoa; phylum Chordata; class Mammalia; order Rodentia; family Thryonomyidae; genus Thryonomys; species Thryonomys swinderianus. Next base: position 5,133 of record PVIC010001469.1, on the reverse strand, counting down.
GGGGTTTGCTCCCTGGACCCAAGAAACATCAGCAAAGCTCATATTTTCCCTGCTTGGTTTTCTTCTCTTTTTTTCTGTTAGGGACTATACCATCCACTACCACCCAAGGATCTCAGGATTCTTCTTTTCTCAGTTTGGAGCCACTCTTCTTCCTCTTTGTCACCATCCTATGGAAAATAAATTACTGAACAATGGCAGCACTTTCCACCAGAGATATGCACAAGCAGTCCCACTTTCACGTGACCACTTGTCTCACCATCATGTGAAAAGAGGTCCGTTTGCAGGTACCCTTGAGGTCTAGCTCATGGCCACTGGCCCATCTTCTACCGTCATAAAATGTAGGAGCTATGGAGGTCAGCTCTTTCAACTCCTTCATCAATACTTGAGAAAATAGACTTCGAGGAATAAAGACTTTTTCCATGTCATGTGGCTGGGAAAAAAGACATTTCTAAGCCCTATAATTATGGATTTTTGAGAGAAGAACAAAGACATGGTAATAATCCAAGCATGGCAGCACATGTCTGCAATCCCAGCATTTGGGAGGCTGAGACAGGAGGCTCACTGTGAGTTCCTCAAGGCTAGCCAGGACTACACATTGAGTGCAAGGCTAAGCTGAAATGCATAGTGAGACTCTGTCTCAAAAAAACCAACAAAAAAAGATAATGTGGTACCAATGACAACTGTCTTTTCATGTGCCTTTTTCTGAAGTATGAAACCCTTCAACAAGTAAAAGAGACTTACTCCCGATTTTGAAAAATGCTTTGGAACCTCAGAGAAAGTGTATTACCTAAATAAATAGACACATGTTTGAAAAGATATTAACAATATTTATATGATACTCTTGTAAAACAAGCTGGCTTCTCTTTCTTGTTCTACATCTGATTCCTGTGAATCCTTACTAAAAGGTTCTCTGAAGCCTAAGATCTTAGCTGATAAGGGATCCAGGAGATTTGTATAATAGGAGACTCTTAAAGGCCAAAACAGCTCTCAAAGCTCAAAGGAATGAAGTTATGAAAGTAGAAAATTAAACTCTGTCCTGCTGAATTCCTCAGGGCCTCAAGCCTATAACTGTTCTGTTTGGTGTGCAGGGGCCAGTCCGTCCTCTGCTGACATCCCAGACCATACCACAGCGTTGCCACTTCCCAGAGAAACTTACCCTTGCTTCCAGAGGCACAGAATGTAATACTTGGGAGTACTGGGTGGCTTCTTCTCCAGGTCTCTCTTGGCTCAGAGAGGCAATGTGGTTTTCTTCTGGCCACTCAGCTAACTAGTGAGGGAGTCAGAGCTCCTAATGACTCAGTCCAGAGTGCTCACTGCAAATGGAATCCATTCCTCTGATCCCAGTACTGCTGGACAGCAGCACAAAATTAGAGCTGTGACCATGGATTGCAAAGGCAGGTTGAGAGGACCTGTAAGTCCCAACTACTAAGAGGCTGAAGCAGAAGCATCACTTGAGCCCAGCTGGAGCAATATGGTGAGATCCTATTTTCCCATCTCTTAAAAAAAACCCAAAGCCACCCAATCATGAATCAATTGTTTGGGCACATGAGTTTTATGGAACCCTTAAATCGGCTCACTCTGATACAGCTCTCTATGAGAGTGGATGTGAATTTATATACCTGCCCTGCCATCTTCTCACTTAGAATTTTTCAATCTTCATGTCTATTTATGCTTCTCATCCTCAATTATACATGCTTGCTTGTTATCTTTAATTACTGATTTATATTCAAACTTCTAGAGTAAAATGGCCACACCATCATAGTTGGCCCTCTTAGCTAAAAGCAATACATTCAAGACCTGTAGATTTTTTAATCCAAAAACTGCATCCCTTCTGGCCTCTTTCTACTCAAGCCCTGTGGTAATCGCAAGTCATGATAATATTTGTCTCAAAAAAAAATTATCTCCAAACATTGTCATATGTGCCCTGGGGGCAAATTACCCCTAATGAGTAATCACTGCGTTAATGGGAATGTGTTCCCTAGCTCATCTGTCTAGCAAACTTATTCCCTTTTATGGCTCAACCCAAACACCCCTCCTCTGTGAAGTTTTCTGGACCTGCCTCAGGCAAAACTAGACATCTGGACTCAAGCAGAACTAGAACTTTGTAGAACTGCTCCCATTCTGTGGTCCTGTCCTAATTCATGGTAGTATAATTGTTTGTCCTCCCTCATAAGACTGTGAACTCCTGTAAGATTGTGACTCTAAATCAAAATCCTTACATCCTCAGCACTCAACACAACATCTGATCCATAGAGTTAAGGGACTTTTGAATGGGTGGAACATCTGCCAGTGTAGGGTGTCCTCCCTGGGGGCAGTCCCTCCAAAAGGCATCACAGTTATCCCCAGACATTGGCATAATCTCAGCTTCACCACCTCACTTGGTCCTTGTTTGAAATAAAATTTTGCCAAAGGAATAACTCAGATCTCTATTTCTAGCTGTAGACCTGGTAGTGTTAGAGTCAGGCATGTGCTGCCAAGGCTCCAGTCCAATTGCTGACCCTCATGGTGTTCCTATGGGCTAAGTCTCATTATTTCAATTCCACAAGTGGGGAAACTGGAAAACTGTTTCTTGGGCAAACTCAGTATCCTAGTGGCCTCAGGATTGGAATACAAGGGAACTTGACTGCAAAACTCAGTCACTGTCCTATTTTGGGGTTCTGAAATTTTATTAAGGGTGACTTTCAACAGTAACTGTTTGAAGTGTGAACATCTTCCATACCAGATGAATGGGTGGCTGGTGCCTGGCTGCAATTTGTGTCATTTCTTATCATTGCAACCAGCATCAAATTCTACCAAAATATGGGAAAAATCATTTTGATGTTGTATTTGCATATCCAAGGACTGGAGGATGGTTCGTATAATCAAATTATGGAGCGTTGTAAAAAGGAGCATCATTTAAATAGCTTACAAAATTACTTTGAAGATACACATTAAAATCTAAAGAACCCATCGCCTTCAAGATCTTTACAAAAAGTTAATGCTAATTGATTATGACAGCTTTGTCTTTATCACTAACACCATTCTCCATCTCTACTTTGTCAGTATTACAACCACATATCACTCTGTCTTTGCTCTTCTTCTAACCATGTTAATTCCTTGCTATAATAACAGATGGAATTTTATGCACAACTGACTTTACCCCTCTCCCCATAGTTGATCAAAGGAGTAGCCTGGAAAAAAAAAATCCTAGAATTTGCTGAAATTCTTTTTTCTTTCAGCAGTTTTATAGATTTTATAACTTATCTTTTATCGACTCTACAAGGTCTCTGGCCTCTAGCATCTGTTTGTTGCATCTGGGAGAAAAGATAAATTCCTTTTTTTATGCCACTGAACTAAATTTAAGAGTCATACAAACAAACAGGTCTTAGTGGAAAAGGACAGTGGCACATCCCTCTTCTTCATCCAGGCTGTCCTTCTCTCAGCCCCTTTGTGGGAGGACAAGAAGATGAGGAGTTCAGGACTCTTCTGCTCTGCAGGGCTTGCAGCCTTAGAGATGCAGGCCTTTAAGACTGTCTGAAGCAGCTGGGGCAGATGCTACTTCCAAGAGGAGACCTGAGTACTACTGGTCACGAGCACAGGCCTTGGGGAGGCTGCACACATTATATACATTAAGAAAAAGCAGCTAGATGCCATATATAATTTCCCAGACTTAAAGACTTGTGCCTGGTCACCAGAGACATGATTATACATCACAGAACCTCATTATAATAATGGCCCAGTCCTCCAGCTTCTTTAAAACCTCAGCTGTTCGATTCAGCCTTTTCAGCTCCATAACTATTTATAAGATTAATAGACTCTGATGCATAATTGACTCTCCCACAGGGAGAAAAAAGAGAGAGGAACTAAGCCCTTAAAGAAGTAACATGCCCATAATAAGATGGTGTCTACCCTTATCAATAAGGTCAAGGGTAGGGGAGAGTCCCTAGTACTATGGATGCAAGAGTCTTGAGGAGTTAGTGGGATAGTTCCTGCCATGTAGAGACTTTAGTGAACAATCTAAAAATAGCCTTGGTTGTAGAGCCACGGGAGGAAATCCTGCTACCCAGCAGGGAGCAAAGCCATAACTGGGAAGTTGTGAACCAGAGGAAAAGATCCCTACCACATCAAATGTGGAAGGAGAGGAAAAGGAGACAAAAGAATGGAATCTTCAGAAGGGACTGAAGCCCTGATACTTGGTGTCAGCGGTGCTCATAAGAGAGTAGTGTCCTGGGCTTCTCCCCCACTTTCAGTATATATGGGACCTAGGATGTAGCACTACGTCCTGCAGATCTTTCAAAAAGATATGAGATAGTAAGGATTGCAGGACAAGTCTTAGGATGTGGCATGCCTTGTGTCTAGATGTCCCCCAAAGTATCATGTAGTCGTAGGAGGGGGCTTTTTCAGAGGTGTCTGGATCCACAGTGTGTGATACTGGGATTAAAAGGGTATGTGGTTACTAACTGAGCACACTGACTGGTTTGGCACCTGTCCTAAGCCTAGTGATCTAGACAGGATGTAAAAGGGGCAGAAAGGAGCTGCTAAGGAAGCTTGAATTTGCTGCTTGTGACTTTTCCTTTCTACCTGCCATGAACTGTTTCTCCTCTGAGATCCCCTTCTGCCATGCCAACCTGCTTTGGAGCCAGCCAACTATGAACTGAGACCTCTACAAACTGTGAGCTTAATAACTTTTTTCCATTAACTTGTAGGTGTTTGGTATTTTGTCTCACCTTGAAAAGTAGAGGAAAGGAAGACCTAGGAAGGCAAGTGACATGCTGCTGCAAGAGGGCGCAAGCTGAGGCTCAGAGGCAGAATGAGCTGACCACAGCAGAGCTGACACGGGGCACCTGAACTAACGGAGTAGACATCCTCAAATCTCTAGGCTTCCACCCAAAATGGTCCCTGCATGCTGAGGGCATCGTTTGTACAATAGCCACTTGGTGCACCTGATAACTTGAACAGAGACAAGTCTAATCAAAAGATGGAAACAGAAGTAAGGCTGGCTTGGCTTTACTAGTGCTTTCCTCCCTGCACCTCTTCCCTGGGATTGTTTCGATGTCCCACAAAGAGACCAGTCTTAATGAGGAGAAGGAAAAGAAAATCAAACATAAAAGCAGAGTAAAATAATGAAAAGAATTAAAAATGGAGAGCCTTGTT